>PVKN010001590.1:0-50205 GCA_004027915.1 Capromys pilorides
TTTTTTTTTTTTTTTTTTTTTTTTTTGTCTTTTTGAGACAGGGTCTCGCTATGCAGTTCAGGCTGTCCTTGAGCTCACTTTTGTAGCCCAGGCTGGTCTCACATTTGCACTGATCCTCCTGCCTCAGCCTCCCAAGTGCTGGGATTACAGGCATGTGCCACCATGCCCAGATTTTTTACACAGGCTTAGAATCTTATCATTAACTCTAACTACTACAGAAATACAAAATTTACACAGTTTATTGATAATGACATTTTGATGCTTGCCAAAAAGAAAACAAGCTACTGATATGCTCCAATAAAAATTTTTAAACTTGTGCTTAACATCATAGAATCTTCCTAAAATGCTTTGGTAAGAGTCGTACATAGCATCCATTCTTATTATACAGATATTTTCCATGAAAGACTAAACAGAATATTTTGGCTGCACTGCCGAGAAAGCCATGGTTGACAACTATATATGCGGTTCCTCTAAGAACCTCACCGCCCTTGCGCTGGGCCCATTTCTCCAGGAAGCTCCTGTCCTAGCACACTACCTAGCTCTCTTCAGCACTTCTCATATGTCTTTGGTCTGATCATCTTCCTCAAGGTTCCTGATTTCACTGCTTAAACAATTTGTTTCACGACTTGCTTTTAATCTCTCCTTAAGCTCTGCAATTTCAAAGCTTGTTTCTTTGGGGCCAGGGAGATAGCTCTGTGGCACAGGTGCCTGCCTGACAAGTGCAAGGTCATGAGTTCGAACCCTGGTCCTGCAAAAAAAAAAAAAAACAAACAAAAAAAACCCAAACAAACCCAAAAAGGCTTTTTTTCTTGGCAGCTTCTGAAGTTTCTCTGGTTTTCACTTTGAATTCTGCAAGTTCTCTTTCATGCATATAGGCCCCTAATGTTAGCTGACGAGACGCTGCTAGTAAGTGTTGCGTCATTGCTGTCAGGTCTTAAAATATCATCTCACCCTAGAACTCTGCTTGTTTGTTTGTTTGTTTGTTTCTTTATTTACTTATTTTATGGCTGGCTCAGCCTGTCCTGGTGGTGGGGCTGGCGCAGCATGTGGTGCCGAGGATCGAACCGCAGTCCCTGCAGTTGCGTGAGCTTTCCTAAGCAGGCGCTTTAGACCACTGAACCATCTCACTGGCCCCTCACCCTAGAACTCTGAAACAACTGTTTTTTCCCCCAACATTGCGTTGGTGTCTGACTGGAACAGCTTTAACAAATGATGCAGGGTTACAGGTCTTTCATTAGGGTCAGTGAAAAATATCTTGATGATTCTTTTGCATTTACCCCATTCTGTTTCAGTAATTTTATATGGAGGCTTAGTAACAACTCTTAAAAGATTTCCATAATTTTCATGTAATTTAAATTGGATTTTTTTCACCTGTGTTCACAAGTGGCCTTACACACTCGGTCCACTGATGGGTGAGCCCATCTTTTTCTCTTTTCCCAAAATATCAAGCGATGTTACCATAAACTCTTGGCTTAACAATAGTAACCACCTTCACTCGCCGCCCACCAGAGTCAGGCCCAAATTCGCCATTCCCTTGAACATATTGTACCACCGAAGAAGCCGCCGCCACCAGGGAAAGAAACCGGGTTCAGTGGGGTCGCTGCTCCCCTCACTGGCTCTGCTTCTCCCGTGAGGGCCCAGGAGGTGAGATTCACCGCTGGCCACTCAGCCAGGCAGTGGTGCTGAGTGGAAGAAGGGGCTGCCAGTAGCACTTTTTTCAAGAGAGAAGTTTCAGGGGCCAGGGAGACAGCTCAGTGGAATAAGTGCTTGCCTGGCAAGCACAGGTCCTGAGTTCAACCCCTGGCACCACCAGCCGGCGTTTGCAGCTCATATAGTAAAATCACTGGGTTTCCTCTGGCAATGTCTATCTATCTATCTATCTATCTATCTATCTATCTATCTATCTATCTTTATTTAAAGCAGAAATCTGTCAAAAGAATGAGAGGTGAGAAAATTCCTCCCCTTCAAATACATCAATAAGCCTCAAACCCTGGAATGATTACAAATCCCATTTGTGGTCACAGTGTAAGGAATGAAGGAATTTAAACTTTTTTATGTTATGGCCAGCTCAGCCTGCCCTGGGGGTGGGGCTGGCACAGCATGTGGTGTGGGGGATCGAACCGAGGTCCCTGCAGTTGCCTAAGTAGGCACTTTAGACTGCTGAGCTATCTCGCCAGTCCATAAAGGGACTTAAAGATGAATAAATACATAGAAAGTTCCTAGGGCTGGCCAGATAGCTCAGTGGACTCAAGCACCTGCTTAGGCAGATGCAGCAGCCAGGGTTGGGTGCCTGGCATGCTGTGCCGGCCCCATGCCTGGGGCACACTGAGACAGCAATTCAAACTGGGCGTGGTGTCACACGCCTGTAATCCCAGCACTTGGGAGGCTGAAAACAGGAGAATCACTAGAAGTCTGAGCTACATAGTGAGACCCTGTAGCTAGTACATTTTTTAAAAAAAGTTCCTGACAACTAGAAATGATGAACATTTCTATTAAGTAAGTGCAGGTGAAAAGGAAGTGCAAATGAAAATTACATACTTCTGCGATGGGTTACTTAGATTTCAGACTCACTGAGGTAATTTCCTTGTGAATTAGTAATAAGGCACACTACCCAATAGTTTAAAAATTACAACTTTAAGCCCTCATGTCCGGGAAGTTTCTCCTAAGGCTGATGAGGTCTTTCTATAATTGCCTTTGGCAAATAGAGCATTATAGTTATGAAGACCAAAAGTGAGTGACCTTAGGTCAGGATGTACCGATTGTAATAGCCTAAACTAGAGTGATTCCTGTTGATGTACATGTACTTAAAATACTAGGTTTAGGCATGACTGCTTGATGATTCATGTAGGAATGTGGCCAATGTTTTTGTTTTGTTAAAACTCGAAGTTCATTTAGACCTTGTGCTCAATCTACTGTCTAGTCAATTTGTAAATTTTGCCTGTATGCATTAGTAGGTTACAGATGATTAATTTAAAAAAAAAATCAGCACCTGCTAAGTGGAAAGTAGTTTCTGTATAAAAACCCTGTTCTCTGTCACTCGGCAAGCTTCTCTGTCTTCTCTCCTGCGTGAGTTGAAGTCAGGAAGGCCCCAAGCTCAGTATTAAAGGCTCAAACTGAAACTCTAATTTGTACTCTGGTCTGGCCTCTGTTTGAGAACCCATAACACTTCAAAACAAAATTTAAGATGAACTCAGATTGTATGTATTACACACATTTAAATATATTTAAAGGGCTAGCCAGATAGCTCAATGGATTACAGCATCTACCTGCGGACCCAGGGCCTGGGGTTTGATCCCTCAGCATGCTCTCCCGGCCCCACCACCCCAGGGCATGCTGAGACAGAGATTGAGACTGGGCGTGGTGGGGCGCACCTGTAATCCCAGTGCTTGGGAGGCTGAAAACAGGAGGACCACTATGAGTCTGATCTATGTAGTGAGCCCCTATAGACCCTGTACTAAATTTTATATGTATGTACACATAAAATTATATATTTTATGTATAAATATATACATATTATTTATATATTATGTAAATATATAATATATATTATAATATATAAATATATAATATATAATATAAATATATATTATATATTTATATTATATATTATTGTATTATATATATATATAAACATATATATTATATAAAACCCTGACAGAGAACAGGGTTTTTATACAGAAACTACTTTCCACTTAGCACGTGCTGATTTTTTTTAAATTAATCATCTGTAACCTACTAATGCAGAGAGGCAAAATTTACAAATTGACAAGACAGTAGATTGAGCACAAGGTCTAAATGAACTTTGAGTTTTAACAAAATATATTATAATACATATCTTTATAAAATATATAAAAGGGCCATCCCTTTAAGTATATTTAATACATATTTTATATATAAATATAAATATATATATATATATTTAAGTATATGCATGTATGCACATATGTACTGTCACACTATAGTGTAAATTGGAAACACTGGAGAAATAAAACAGCACCCTGCAGCACACAGAGGGATCTGACCTGACGGGTCCTTTGGTGCCTCAGAACTCTACAGGCAGCCGGGCGTGATGCCTAAGGATTGGATGTAAGAGCTTGTGGCCCGTGCCTGCTGCCTGGAACCTCTCAGTCCCCTTTCTGCACCAGGAACTCAACTCTAAGGCTCCAGACCACCCATGAGGTCCCCTCCTGCACACAGTGCGTCTCAAGACTCTAGACCTCCAGTGACTCTTGATTGAGTTGCGCTACCCGGTGCCCACACACAATGGGTGATGAAGGCAGGATGAAGCATGGTGTTTCTGCCCTCCTTTGGCATCTGTCTCCTTTCTCATCTTGTTAGGATTCTATTTGGAGGACCCCACAGCATCATGCACTCACATGTGGGCAGCCTGGACTATGGGCCTGTACCACAGCTGTGTGATGCCAGAGTCGTCCACAGATGGACGCATAGCTGGGGGTGGTGCTGACAGGTGAAGCCTGTTGGGAAGAGGGGGATGCTTCAAGCAGGGACTGGAAACACATCTCCTCTCCAGGCCCTGGACCTGCCCCCTGCCCCCTGCCTGTCACACCATGGACTGCTCCTCCCCACCCACACCGCCTGCCCTGGGGCCAGCCGACTAGGCGCTGAAGCCTCTACAAACTGTGAGCTGAGTTAAACCTTTCTTCTTTTACTTGCGGTTGTCCCAAGCAATGAGGAGGCAGCTAAGACAGGTCTTCACTTTCAGGCCGCAGTTCTGCTCAGCTATGTACCTAGGCTCAGTGGTGTGTCTGGGAACCATTCAGACAAAGGCGTCCTCACCCCGAGTCTACTGAACCTGCCCAGTGCCTCTTCAGAACAGAGGACCACAAGGTAAGGGATCACGGGACTTTCTGCTGCCAGCTTCTACTCCTAGATGGTGCCCAAGAACTCCTTCTTTTTTTTTTTTTTTTTTTTTTTTGTGCAGGACTGGGGTTTGAACTCATGACCTTATGCTTGCCAGGCAGGCACTTGTGCCACAGAGCTATCTCCCCGGCCCTACAACTCCTTCTTACCTCTTCCTCTGAGCCACCCTTTCCATAGTCAGCAGACATGTACCCAGAGCTTCATGCTCACTTAGAACAATGTCCTTTGCAGGTGGTTCAAAATCCAACACATGTCTAAGCTCAAGACAGTCATATGTGACGTCTGTATGGATACAGAACAGCCACAGTTAAAACTTTTTAAAAAATGTATTTGGTACAGGGTCTCATTATGCAGCTTGGACTCGTAGTGATCCTCCTGTTTTCAGCCTTCCCAGTGCTGGGATTACAGGCGTGAATCACCAGGCCCTGTCTAGGTGGCTGGCTCAGCATGCTTGTGGAAGGGACCGGCACAGCTCCGGGACCTAACCCCTGTATCTGCGCTTGCTTTAGCAAGGCCTTAGTCTGCTGAGCTATCTCACTGGCCCTAACCACAGTTTAATTTTAATGATATATCTGCACATACACTTCCTAAAGTGTGTGTAATACATTTGTATCTGTCTTGTATTACACAAATATTTTCCTGTGCTTTACTGTAGCACATTTTTCGCAGATCAAGGACCACGCAGGTCAGAGGCAGACACAGAGCACACGGAATCTTCCTCTGAGACACTGAAGGATGTGCCAGGGCATCCACACCTAGAATCCTCAGACTCAGAGCGTGGCGGTTCTCACCGATGGCACGCCAACTATGTGGTGTCCTAGCTACCATTACGTGCAGGCCAGCCACACTCTCAGTCACGCATGCCCCGACACACGCGCGTCCGCTGTCACACCCATGCAGCTCCACTCTGCAGCTGGCAGATTCCAGTGCAAACAGGCCAATGCCCAGTCACACGCCCGCCCACTCCCCTGACTGGGGGCTTCCAGGTTCTCAGCTTCCAAGCCCAGCACCCAGGGGCACCCACCGGTGGGGACTGCCTTGTGGAAAGCTGAAACAGCAGGTGTTGGCCTTGGGAGACTCCTGGGATACGAAGCCAGGAAGGTCCCATGCAAAGACAAGGCTTGGATCCTGGTCCTGGCTCCGGGACCAACTCCTGGCCTTGGAAGTGTGTGGACCTCTTGGGGGAAGCTGCCTCCTTCAGAGAGCAGGCACGGCAGGGCTCCTCAGTGCCCAGGAGCCGACCCTCAGCACTCTAGGCGATCTGGACAAAGCAGGGGGTTGATGCTGAGGCTTCCTAGACCTCTTGGCCTCACCTTCACTCTACCAGGCATCCAGAAGAATCGCCGAAACCTTGGAAGGGTGCGCTCAGGAGCACACAGTCCCAAACACGGGTGATAAACACGGCTCTGGGATCGGCAAGACCTAGATTTGCAGTCAGGTCTGCCCTCCCACAAGCTGCACGACCTTGATGTGGTACTACGTCTGTCACCAAAGTGATAGCTGTTGATGAAAAAACTTGCCGGGTGTGGAGGCACACTCTTGTGTTCCCAGCACTCAGGAGGCTGAGGCAGGAGGATTATTGTGAGACCAGCCTGGGATACTGTTATGGTTTATGTCTAGTTGTCCCCCACAAAGCCTCATGCAATCATGGTGCGGGGACTTCTAGAGTTTGAGACTTGAGTCATGATCCACTGGGATTATGTGTTTTAGTACTGATGAGGTTATCTCTCTGAGTACAGCTGGGATTATTGGTGTGGCCTAAGGTGGATAGGCTAAGGAGGAGAGCCTGAATGTAATATAAAGAGAGACAGACAGACAGACAGACAGACAGACAGACAGACAGACAGACTTAGGCTGTTGCTCTCTCTGTCCTGGTTGGTCGGTTGCCTCTGTTGCGATTGTTGCTGTTCTGCCACCATGAACTGGATGCTCTCTGCCCTGTTCCACTCAGCCTTGGGCGAGCCAAATATGGACTGAAACCTCCAGCAACTGTGAGCTAAATAAACCTTTCCTTCCTTCATTTTGAGTGTCAGGTATTTGTCCCAGAAACTAATAAAAAGTAACTAAGACAGATACAAAGTGAGTTCATGGCCAGCCTGAACTGCATAGTGAGGCCATGTTTAAAAAGTCAAACAACAACAACAAAATCCCCTCACAACAGACAGGATTTTAGGCTGTGTGGGCTGTAACATCTGTCCTGAGCTACCTGCCTCTGCCCTCACGTAGCAGCCACAGACTATACGCAAGCACAGGCAGCACACAATTTTCTTTTTATAATTTTCTGTATCTAGTACAGGGTTTATGGGGTTTCACTACATAGATCGGACTTGTAGTGATCCCGTTTTTCAGCTTCCCAAGCGCTGGAATTACAGCCGCGCGTGCCTTCACGCCCAATCTCAATCCCTGTCTCAGGTGCCCCGGGGGTGGGGCGGGCACAGCACACTAGGGATCAACCCCACTCCCCTCCAACTCCCCAACCTTCGCCCCTGTATCTGCCTAAGCAGGTGCTTTAATCTCCTGAGCTATCTGGCCAGTTTAGCGCACAGTTTGGGTCTCATATACGTGCATACGTTTACTCAGGGGTACATATACACGCATTGTCGGTGAACACAGTACACAGCACGCAAAGTCAAAACAGGGCTCCAAGGAGTCAGAGAGGCACTTGAAGGTTCGAAAAGCGGCGGGTGGTCTCCATGGCAACGTCCACAGTACGCCGCGCAGGCGCAGTTGTACCCAGGGCTCTGGCGGGCCACGGAGCCTTCTGGGAAATGTAGTCTGTGTCCGCTTAGGACGTTCGGGGCTCCGCGTTCTACAAGAGACCCTACTCAAGACCTGGAGATAGGTACATCCTCCCCTTTCCGGGTCAGGTCACGTCCAGACCTGATAGACTGGAGCCAGAAAGCCCGAGATTCTCTTTCTGGGCGTGGCTTCCCACCGCATATCATGCCCCAGAGTATTCTGGGAGTCGCAGGCTCAATTCGAAGCTTGCGTGCTCATTCGGATTGCGGCCGTTTCGAACCCACTAAAATCAGGGACGCATGGGCCTCTGCTGTGGCTTCTGCGACATGCGTGTGGAGGCTGGGTCTTTGGCGTCCAAGCGCGCACAGCGTCCTCTTGAAGAGTGAGGAGCCAAGGATGGCATCGTGTGGAGCCACCTGATTTGCACAGATGGTGACTGGAAGCAGCTGTGCTCTGATGGCAGGAATATAATCCAGCATCGAGGGGGCGGGGCCTTGGTTCAGCGCCTGGCGCTGTGATTGGTGAGCGCTTGCAGGCTAAGGGGTGGGGCCTCGCGCTCCAGTTCCTGCCTTCGGGGCGGGGCCTCAGTCTAGAGTCCGCCCTGGGGGTGGGGCCTCGAGCACCTACTTGTTGCTATAAGGGTAGGGACTGGGGTCTCCCAGACCGTGCTGGAGGGTGATCTGTACCCAGTAGACAGATTAAGAGACGCAGGCGAGGGATGGCCGGTGGGTATAGACTCTGGGATCTGTGACTGCGGGGCGGTGGGCTCCACACTGGGCTCCGCGACTACATGGGGTGACCGGCCGGCTGGACCTCCCTGGTGCTGCTTGCTGGAGTGGGTGCGCGCTGAAGTGGGTACGTGGGTCGTGTGAGCACAACTGTGCCCTGTGACAGGCAGCGAGGCTGTCGCTGGGTCCGTTGGTGGCCGTGGGTGCGCGGGACATGTTCCGTGACCAGGATGAGCAGCGTAGTGTAATTCTTGGCGTTGCACAGAGCCCAGGGTGAGCGGGACCAGGGCGCGTTGTTTTGGATTTGTGTGCGTGTGCCACGATGTGAGCCCGTGGTCACTGGGCGGCCGTGCCACCTGGCTGCTACACTAGCACGTGGCCAGGGTCGTCTGGGAGATGCCAGAGTGGCTGCTGCGTGTGCGCGTGGCTGTATGACTGTTGGGGTGCCCTCGCGGGCAGTTGTGGACGCGGGTGCGTGGTGGTGAGGTCCAGCCTGGGAGCGGGAGAGAGATGAGGCCGTGCCCGGAACCGGTTTCACTGTCGTGGTCGCGACAGTGAAATGCGCTGTGGAGCCTGGCGCAGAGGGCAGCGTCCTCATCCATTCTGGTGAGTTTGGAAGGGGCTGCGGCAGCGGAGAATCCCAACAGAGCTCGGACCGCGGAGCTCATCCCTCGGCGCAGTGGCGCCCCCGGTGGCCAGGCCTCGCTTTGTGTCAGGTCTGCAGGGCGCTTGCCCGGTTGCCTGCCCGGGTAGCCAGAGTGGTGGTGACCCCTCACCGCAAGCTAGGGGTCAGGCTGCCTGCGCGAGTGGTGCTGGGACCTCGGTGGTCCCCGGTGCGCCGCAGCCTTTTCCTCTGACCCTTCGTCATGAAAAGAGTGATTGCTCACTGATTGTGTCATTTTTTTACTTTCTCCAGATTTCAAGTTTTCCCAATGGGAGAAATAGAGCCAGTCCGTTTCCGCTGCCCTCCAGGGCACAGGTGCGGGGGCGGGGGCCTGATGGCTGCGGATCTGGCTCTCTGCGATGCGGCTGCTGCGTGGAGCGGTTGATCCCCTTGGCACGGCGCGGCGCCCAGGACGGCTCTGCTGAGTGAGGCGCAGGTACCCAGGTTCCCAGTAGCCGTGCTGGACAGCGGGGTCGTGGAGGGCCAACTTTAACCCCGGAAACATGGCATAAACGGCCAGTGCCGTGGTGCGAGCTCTTACCCCAAGCCTCCAGGATACAGCCGCAGCCACTCAGAATGACCTAGGAGGAACAGAAGTCCCCTGAGGGCGAGGAACAAGACAGGAAGCACAAATCTGTGATTTGGACAACTATCTTGTCGAAACGTAATATGAGACATATAATTTTAAATATTGAAGTAACCACAATAAGAAAAAAATGAAATAAATTCATCATTAAAATATATTTTAACAGCAATTAATTGAAATTAAAATCGCTTCTTGGGCAGCTCTAGCCTTCTTGCCAATGGTCAGTTATCACCTGGAGCTGGTGGCGTTCAGGAGAGACAGCAGGGCCGTGGCTTTGCTCAGGGCCAGAGTCCTTTAGGCAGGTGGTTTGCCCCGATGCTTGTCTGCTGTCACTCACAGGGGACCCCAGCCCCCAGGACAGTGTCCAGGCACCCAGTAAGTCTGTCACGTGGATGAGCCACGCAATGGTCACGTCTCCTGATGCAGAGCTTCCCTGCTCTGGAGGGCTCAGGCGTGCTGCAGTGCAGCCACGTGGACTTCTGAGCCTGTTTCTTTCCACTCGCCCACGTGTGCGTGTGTCCAGGTGAGAACCCGGGCACTTGCCCACTCATGTCTCTTTCCACTGCAGCCCCGCCTTCCTGGCCTCTGTGTTGCTTCTCTGAATGTGAGTCTTGCAGAGGGGAGAAGATGCTGGCGACCGGAGGGCAAGCTAAGCCCAAGCCCAAGCCCAAGGTCAGTGGCCTGCGCCCCTGGCATGGGAGCCGTCCATCCCTTTGGGTAGGTGGGGCTATTACTTTCCTTGCATAGATTCCTACAAGTCCGGCCGTTACCGCATACCCAGAAGGGCCCCAGCAGTCCCAGACCTGGTTCTGCTGGTACGCAGGGCCCCTCACCATTCCTTTAGCATCCGTAGGGCACTCTGTATGGGGAGGAGCCCTCCCCAAGGGAGGCCGGAGCTCTGTGGGTCCCCTGGTGTGCATGAGTATCTAGGGGTGCCTGCCCAGGCAGAGGGGTTCAGCGTGTGCTTCGCCAGTCCTGTTTTGCTGCTCCTGTCCCGCGAGGCCCACATTCATGTAGGAGAAGTTTCCCCAGCCAAGCCAGCCGGGTCAAGCCTGAGCTCTCCCTGTGTGAAGATCAGCTGGTGAGAGACTTTGGCTGCACCTGCAAGGCACCTTTTGCTCTATGGGAAGCGTCCACGTGCTCTCCACAGAGCCCAGGCTTAGGGGCTCGAGTCAGAGCCTGGACCAACCATTGGAACCCGGCTCCTGTGCTGAGTACTGCCGTGACCTGTAGCCAGTGCCCTCACAGCGCTGGGCATCAGTTTCCTCATCTCTGTCAGTGCTGTGACCCCATTGGCCTTAGCAGTGGGTGTGAACCTGTCTTAGTTACTTCTCTCTCTTTGCTGGGACAAATACCGGGACATGAAAGCTTAGGGGAGGAAAGGTTTATTTAGCTCACAGTTCCTGGAGGTTTCAAGACGCTGTCCCCCGCTTTATAGGGACTGGAGGAGGGGCTGGGGCGCTGCTAGTCCAGGATGATCTGCTCCATACCTCCGAGAGACCTCTGCCTTGTGGGGAGGGGTGGGGAGAACCCTCTGACAGCGCCTGCTGTCAGTTTAACGGGTTCATGCCTCTCTTGGTCACGCCCCCTCAAGCCCTGTCCCTGGAGCCATGTGCTTGACAGCCTCATTATTTATATGAGGCTTTGGGGGGACAACTAGATACAAACCACAACAGAATCGATAGAGTCAGGTGCTTAGAAGATGCCTTGAGTTTGTCAGCGTCCCATTGATCTAAGTTGCTGTGGCACTCGTGCGACATGATCTTTTTGAGGCCATGTTGCATTACAATTGGTTTATTCACTGCATGTGGCCCTTTGGCTGTCGCATCCTAACACCTCCTGACCCTTTCCTAGTACCGCATCTCCATGTTTGGGCTGTATCCACCAGCTCTGCAGGCCCCTAGAAGCACAAGCATGTGGCGAGTGGATGCGTGACCTTTTGTTTCATTTCAGGCACCAGTGGCATTTTCAGACTTGACCATCTGCTTCTCCCAGGAAGAATGGAAATTGCTGAGCCCCACTCAGAAGACTCTGTACGAAGAGGTCATGTTGGAGAACTACCAGAACTTGGTGGCAGTTGGTAAGGTCCAGAGCCAGTCCACAGAGGGACAGGCCACAGCCACAATGTGAACAGGTCCGTGGAAGCCTCCCCAGCTGGAGATGTTAAAAATAGCTTTATTGACTCACTCTATTATGATTTTCCCATAATAAAATACACAACTCATCAGTTTTTAGCATATTCACAGGGTGATATATCTATCCCTATGGTCAATATTAGGACATTTTCTTTCATTTTTTTCATAAAAGGGAGAAAAAATGATTATAACAGGTATGGCATCCTGGCTAAAGTAGTACAACTACCAATAACAGTTGTCTTAAGCATAACCTGGAGACTGATAAACATGGTAATCATTAAACATAGGAACACATTCTATAGTTATATAACAAAACCCATCATGTATCAAGAACATGGTGCAATAATTTTTCTCTTTTTGAGCGTGTGTTTTGCTTGTGAATTTTTAATTAGAACATGAAATATAAGCAGCACTTTTTTTTTTTTTTTTGTGGTACCGGGGATTGAACTCAGGACCCTGCGCTTGCCAGGCAGGTAGTTATTCTACTGAGCAGTATCCCTAGCCCCAAGGACATTTTCATTGTTCAGAAAGAATACCTGCACTCTATCAATCCTTTCTCCTTCCCTGCCACCTTACCCCACCAGGTGAGAGAACCACCGGCCGTCTTTCTGCCCCTGTGTGGGTTTGCCTGTTCTGAGCCTTTTGTATCAGTCAGATTGTAAAGAAATAGCTTCTTCCACTTTGCCTGATACTTTATGTAAGGAGCTGACAAGTGCCATTTGGAGGTGAACAGTGGACAGTGACGTAACACAGATGCAGCCACCATTTCTGGGGTACTGGGGCTAAGGCACAAGCCGTTACACCCGGCCTATGGAATTTCTGGCCTGCTGGCTCTACCCTGGGGGTTCCTGTGAGCCCCTCCTCAGGTTTGGTCACCTGTGAGGGTAGCTCAGGAAACTCAGAGGTGCACTTGCCTTAGGGTTGTCACTTTAGTATGGCAGATAGGTCGCACGACACAGTGAACATCCCCAAAGAGGTGTGGGCGGCTCCTGGATGGGGAGGGTTGGGGTGCTGCTGGGCTCCTCCGTGCTCATGCCCTGGAGCCCCTGCACATCCTATCCTGGGTGCTTGGAGGCTGCGCCATATACGCCAAGACTTTTGGTGACCTGCCTCCAGCCCTCCCGCTGTCTCTAGAGCTGGGGATCCCAGACCTCACACACTCAAGTCTCCTGTTTGCTTACCATGGATGCTACCCCAGAACTGGGACAGGGTTGGAGACCACATACTCACTTCTCAGAAGTCACAGCCTGTTCCTCAGCTGGCCTCCATGTGCCATGTGCCCCACCATGCCACTTAGCCTCCTGCTGTTGATGCAGGGCTGGGCCGACCTCTGGTGCCCACTCGTGGTCCCTTCCCACGGTGTCCCCTGTCCAGGTCTTTGCACTCGGAAGCCCCATATCATCACCTTGCTGGAGAAAGGAAAGGATCCCTGGATTGTGGAGCCACGGAGGAAACGCAAGGGCCCTGGTGAGTGAGTGAGCCTCGTGCACGTGTGTCTTACCCATGCGGCTGCAGCGGTGGCCCTGGGCGCCGGGCGGCTGAGAGCAGCGGGGATTCACTGCTCGCTGTCGCAGAAGCTGGAAGGCCGAGGTCAAGACACGGCCAGTGTCTGGCCCATTGGCGGCCCCTTCCTTCTGCGTCCTCATGTGGTGGGCGAGGGAGCTCTCCGGGCCTCCTCCAGGGCTCGGGTCCCCTCCCAGGCCTCCTGTCTCAGGACCTAAGCCCCTCCCATCCCCGTGGGGTGAAGGATCCAGCCTGGGGATGGTAGGCCAGACACAGCGCTCAGGCCGCTGCAGCATGCAAGGAGACTTTCTGCGCAAGAGCTGCGTGATCTCGAGGGGCACCACACTACTTGGGTGACCCCACCCCAACCTGCAGAGCCCCGAGGCCTGTACAGAGCAGCCAGGTTTCAGGATGAGTCTTTAGGCAGAGAATAACCAGCAACAATGAGCCCCTTCTTGGGCCTGGGTACTTGGGTGTGCTCTTCCCAGAGGTGCTACAAGAGCTGCTGGCATTGGCTCATGGAGCAAACTGGGGCCCAGACAGGCTCAGGGACATGCCCTGGGGAGCTCTGCCGTGTCCCCCACCCCCACCCCCACTAGCAGTTTCTGCATCTCTGGTTTCTTGTGATAGCACCAGCCATGGTTATACTCCAGTGTGTATCATTTTTGTCATTCTCGCAAAAAGTGCGACCTCTTGCCCTCCTCCTCCCACACAACTCTTCTTTTTGGCTGCTTCTCAAGGGCCCGTTTCCCTTGCAGAAAGTGTCCTCTTTGCTTGGCCCAGGCCTTCATCACCGATTGCGCGTCTCTCTGACGTGGTTCACGCTGTGGAAGGACCTGTGGCTCGCAGCGTGACAGCATGAGCCAGTAGAAAGGTCCCGCCTCAGGGCTCCAACTTGGCGGACCTCTGGCTTCTGAGGGCGTGGCAGGAAGCACCCAGCTGGCAGGACGGTGAAGATGGAGGGGCGAGTCTTTCTCAGCGTAATTCTGTTTTTAAGCTTACTGATGACATTTAGAAAGAGCCAAAAGCAGTTACACAGGGTAATCAGTAACTACTTATCTGGTGACGTTGTCTTGGTCATGGTAAAATCCACATAGTTCTGCTCTTTTCACATTTTGTTCTAGTGGTAATGTTGTATGAGAAGTCTGTTCTGTTGCATTTTCTGTTTAGATTTCCATTTTCTGTTATTAATGGGAACCCAGGTAAGTAGTGTTGCCTGTTTTCTTTCTTTCTTTCTTTCTTTCTTTCTTTCTTTCTTTCTTTCTTTCTTTCTTTCTTTCTTTCTTTCTTTCTTTTTTTTGTCTTTTTGAGACAGGGTCTCACTATGCAGTTCAGGCTGGCCTTGAGCTCACCTTGTAGCCCAGGCTGGTCTTGAACTCGCACTGATCCTCCTGCCTCAGCTCCCAAGTGCTGGGACTACAGGCATGCGCCACCACACCTGGCACCTGTTTTCTTTCTTTCTTTCTTTCTTTCTTTCTTTCTTTCTTTCTTTCTTTCTTTCTTTCTTTCTTTCTTTCTTTGGCTGGCTCAGGTTACCTTAGGCGCGCATCTGTTAAGGCACATGGGGGTGGGATGGATCCCTGGTCCCCTGAGCCTGATTGCGTTTGCCCAAGCAGGCGCTTAAACAACTGAGCTAAGCCGCAGCCCCGTTTTCTGAGTGTTGAGTCACCAGGTATGGTCCCTGTGTCAAGGACTAGGACTGCTTGTCACATTCTGGATAGTTTTGAATTGCTTTTCACAACCGTCACGTTGCTGGTCTTCATATCTGAAGGCTATAAGAAGACTCCTGGTCCTTTTTTGTTGTTGTTCCAAATATTCAGACATCAAAAATAAATGCAGCTTCTGTTCCTAGATATTTTAATGCTGGACAGGCAGATAGGGGAGTATAGTATGTGAAAGAAATTCTCTACGTGTCATTTTTAGTTCTCACAAAAACCCTGTGAGGTAAATAATACATTTGAAAGAGCAGAACGTGGGCCAGGAGGTGCAGAGAATGTCTCGTGATGCCATAGTGACAGATACCTCAGCAAATTCCCAGTGTGTTTAGGCAGAGCCATTGAGCAGAGGTAAGGTCGACCCCATATTCAGTTGAAGTTTTCCTAGTGGGTGCATAAAATAGGAAATATTGAAATAAAAACAGGAAATATTGATTTTTGTAACATCCTTTTTGTAACTCAGGGTATCAAAAACGCTGCAACACATCGTCTGTATTTCTGTAAGGAGGCACGGCACGCCCCTCCCTGGTGCTCAGCTGTCCCCTCCCGGTGTGTGTTTTGGGCCTAAAGCGCATCCCGCCTCAGACGAGCTGCCTTGTGGTGCTCAGCAGTGGTTAAGGGCAGTGGCTCCTGCCCTGGGCAGCGCAGCGCTAAAGCCTACGCTCTATGCATAGTTTCTAGTCCATCTGCCATGCAGATAGTTACGGGAAGTCCTGAGGCATATTTGTGGCCCACTTTGGGTGACTTATTTTGCTAAATAATATTTTTGTTCTTTTAAGTCTAATGGGTGTTAGCTTTGCTCCTAGAATTTTTCCTGCTTTCCTGAGTTCAGTATTTTCTCTTTTTGAGACAAGGTTTCATTATGCAGCTCAGGCTGGCCTTGAGCTCACTTTTGTAGCCCAGGCTGATCTTGAACTCTCACCGATCCTTCTCCTACCTCAGTCTCCCAAGTGCTGGGATTACAGGCATGCACCACCACACCCGGCTTATTTATTTATTTATTTATTTATTACTATTATTACTTTTTTTTGAGTCCAGTATTTTCACCCCCCTGAACAGCTACTCCATTTGGTTGCTGCTAAGTTGGTTTGTGCATTTTTAAAGATTCTATTTCAGCATTCCTTTTTGGGGGGTGTGTACTGTTGAGAGCCGCTGAAGCCAGAAATGGGTCAAATGTGTGAGAGCGGGACAGGACCTCGGTGCCTAGAGCACTCAAGCTACCTCAGCCTGAGGAAAGCATTCTTATTGGTCAATGTCAGCTATTAGTCACCAGGTGACTTTGTGTCACAGCATACTAACTTTGCAAAGGTATAAGCAAATGGCCCTTCTGTTATTCTGGGGGTCGTTGCCCAGTCAGGCATGGGCCACCATCTGATTCGGCTCTGTCTTCTTGTCTATTTTTTCCTCATTCCTGCTGCCATTTCTCCCCACGGTACCCAAGAGACCAACAGATCAAACTGAGACACCAATGAATCCATAAGGTGTACTTCATAAAGATATAACTTGTATCATAAGATTCACCCATGAGCCAGGTGTGGTGGTACATGCCTGTAATCCCAACACTTAGGAGGCTGAGGCAGGAGTCATTGTGAGTTCAAGACCAGCCTGGGCTACAAAAGTGAGCTCAAGGCCAGCCTGAACTGCATAGCGAGACCCTGTCTCAAAAAGACAAAAAAAAAAAAAAAAAAGATTCTCTCATTTTAAGAGTATGATTCAATAGCTTGGTTCTGTTCTGCTTGCCTTACATTTATCAAGTCGGATAGCCATCACCGTAATCTAGTATCAGCCCATTTTCATCACCCCGGTAACATTCCTATGCCATTTGTAGCTAATCCTGTTCCTGTGTTCTGACCCGGCAACCCCAAATCTCCCTTCTCTGCTGATTTGCCTTTTAGATGACATTTCCTATAATAAGAATGCATTTATCTAATGAGCCACCTGAAGAGTTGAATACTGTATAAAATTTATCAGATTGCAAACTCCCGAACTGCAGGTATTAATTAATATTTATGGAAGGCCCTTAGTATGGTAATCAAGGTGATCATAGACTCTAAAAGTTATTGATATAGTGATTGTTATGGTCAGTAGTAATGGCTGGACTTTTACTAGAGAAGTTTCAACCTTCCCATGCTAGAATGTGAACATTTGGTTTTGTCTTGCCTTTCAGACTTGGCGTCTAAGTTTGAGATCAAGAAGACACCAACTCCTGTCAGCAAAACGAAGCAAGTCCTCTGTCCGGAACCAGTTGCTGTGCAAACGAAGATTCCCACAGGGAAGAGGGTACAGTTGCTCCACAGAAAAGCCGAGAAAGGGGTGCCAGTGAGGAAGCCATGGCAGTGCAAGGAGTGCGGGAAGGCCTTCGGTCAGAGGTACTCGCTGGAGCTCCATCAGCACGTTCACACTGGAGAGCCGCCTTATGAGTGCAGTCACTGTGGGAAGGTTTTCAGGCAGATCACATCCCTCCTTCTTCACCAGAGAACTCACAATGGAGGGAAAAGCTATGAATGTGATCGGTGCGGGAAAAGCTTCAGTAAAAATATAATGCTTATTCTACACAGGCGAGTTCACAGTGGAAAGGGATCTCCCGAGGGTAGGTTGGCCCCGAGCCCCAGCACCTCTCACGGTGCCCAAGCCAGCAGTCAGGTTGTCGAGAATTCCCTCCGGTGCGGAAAGTGCGGGGAAGCCTTCAGACGCAGGGCGGCCCTTTTACTTCATAGGAGAATTCACAGGAAAAAGAAAATGCATAAGTGCAAGACATGTGGGAAGGGCTTCAAAAAGAACTCAGCCCTTGTTGCACACAGAAGACTTCATAGCAGAGAGAGAGCCCACAAGAGCGAGAAGGCCTTGCCTCAGAGTACAGCGCAGAGAAGCCACGATCTAGAGAGCCCCTTTAAGTGCACAAAGTGTGGGAAGTCCTTCAGCAGGATTTTACCTCTTTTGCTTCATCACAAAATCCATACTTCAAAGAAACCCTATACATGTGCTAATTGTAAGAAGGACCTTCAGCGACTTTCAACCTTTATGCTCCATGTAAAAATGCACAAGGGAGAGAGGGCTTTCCGGTGTAATCAATGTAGGAAGGCCTTCAAGCGAAATTCAGCCCTTATGAAACACCTGAAGCTTCACAAAGGGAAGAAGACATTTGCATGTAAAGACTGTGGAAAGATGTTCTCTGACATGGCCAACCTCAAAGTACACCAGAACATACATTCGGAAAAGAAGCCTTTCAAATGCAGTAAGTGTAGTAAGGTGTTTGGCCGCCAGGCGTATCTTACTGAACATCTGCGAATTCATACTGGAGAGAAGCCCTTCCCGTGTGAGGAGTGTGGGAAAGCCTTCAGTCACCGGATATCCCTGACGCGGCATCAGAGGATTCACAGTGAAGACAGACCCTATGAGTGTGAGCAGTGTGGGAAGACCTTCAGCCAGAGAGCCCACCTCACCCAGCATGAGCGGCTTCACACTGGGGAGAAGCCGTTCATCTGCAAGACGTGCAAGAAGGCCTTCGCTCAGCGCATATCCCTCGTTCTCCATGAAAGGAGTCACACTGGAGAGAAGCCTTACGAGTGTGATGAGTGCGAGAAGGCATTTGCCAGTGCATCGGATCTTTACCGACATCAGAGAAGTCATTCTTCAGAGAAGCCCTATGAGTGCAGTAGATGTGGCAAGGCATATAACAGGAGCTCATCCCTGGTTCGACATAAGAGCGTACACGCTGCAGAGAAAACCTAAGGTAGTTTTCTGGTGTGTGCCTACACATGTATTCTGAAATGAGATCTTGATCTATTATTTCCTAGGTAGCCTTGAATTTCTGGACTTCAACATTTCTCCTGCTTCAGCCTCCCAGGTAGCCTTTTTGAAGGCTATAGAAGCTAAGAACGAGGCTATCAAAGAAGCAGTGAGAAGCCTGGGAAAATTGTATGGATGCCCTTGATTTATGATGCAGTTATTTCCTATAAACATCACAAAATGAAAATATCAGAAGTGTTCTTGAGCCGGGCATGGTGGTGCATGCCTGTAATCCCAGCATTCCCTGGAGTTTGAGGCCAGCCTGTGCTACATAGTAAGCTCCAGGTTAGCCTGAACTGTAGTGAAGACCCTATCTCAAAAACAAAACAACCGCATAAAAGTGGTATGCCGAACCTACCAAACATGGTAGCATAGTGGCATAGCACAGTGTACAGTGTTGTTTGTCCACTCTCCCACCGTGTGGCTGCCCCGTAGCTTCCACTCATTGCTGTTGTCCAGCGTTGTGAGAATCACACTGCTTATCGCTAGCTTGAGGCCTTAATATGCAGTGTCGCTTGGGCTGGTTGCACATCACTTCTCATCATTGTAAAGCCAAGAAATCCTAAGTCAGGTCATTGTGAGCAGGGAACAGTCCACATTTGTCCTTAACTTTTGCATACACGGAGCCATGAGGTGCTGTGTCTCAGTTCGAAAGCCAAAGAGTGAAAGTCCTTGGTGACTTCTGGCGTGAGGACCTGAAACCTCCCAAGACAAGCTCAGGAAGTTGAATTAGTCTTTGTATATGAGAGCTATTTTTCATTTGATATTTTACTTGTAGTGTAGGTTTGAAAATGTGTCACTGGCCACATGTGATAAAAGAATCACCAAGTCCATTTTCATGGATGGGATTTTGCACCTGATTTAAAGTCACATGCAGAAAGAGTTTAGTAAGTCTGTTCCTCAGAACTGGAAGCTTTGCAAGGGCTTTCCTGGCAGAAGACGGTGCCACTTCTCCTAATGGCAGCTGGTGGGTGAGAACGAAGGCAGCCAGGCAGCTGAAGGCAACATTCCTCCTGGTGTGGAGCAGTCGCTGTCTCCACAGCGTCTTCTTGGGCAGGGGAATACAGCGCAAAGATCCAAAACAGCCAGGATCTAAGAATGCTGTGCAGACCTACTGGCTAGAGGAGGAAGAACTGGGAGGTACCGAAGAGTGAGGAACTTCAGGGAGAAATTTTGCATTTGAAGATAAATTGTCTATATTTATATGAATAAATGTTCATTTTCATGCAATGTGTGTAATAAGCTTTGAAATATATGCTGTTATAAGCTGAATCTGCTGCCTTAAAATTCCTGTGTTGACGTGTGATTTGAATCCCCCAGTGTGATGGTGTTTGGACTTCCGCAGTGTGGTGGTATCTGTAAACTTCCCCACGTGGTGAGATTTGGACCCCTCCCCCATGTGATTGTATTTAGGACCCCCTCCCATGTGGCAGTACTTGGAAATGAGGCATCAGGGCTAGATGAGTTCATGAGGGTGAGGCCCCTGTGGCTGCCGTGTTGCCCTTGTATGAAGAGACACCAGGGAGCGTGTCCCCTCTGTACCACGGGAGAACTTGAAGCGACAGTCATCAGCAGACCCAGAGGATCCCTCATGAGAAAGAACTTGACCAGCTGACTTCCAGCGTCCTGAATTGGGGGTCGCTTCTGTTGTTTTGAGCCATCCAGGGCATGGCATTTATTTATTGCACCTTGAGCAATCGTGGGTGGGTGGGTGGGGTAACCCCTGGGGTTTCCGTACCGGGCCTTCTTCCTTCGTCTGCTCACTGTATTGTTTGTTCCCTCTTTCCAACTTATGGGAAATGTGTTACAAATAAAAGCAGAGGTTCACTTCAGCTCGTGCAATCAGGCTCTTCTGTGTTCTTTTTCTGCCAAAGCTACTTTTTTTTTTTCGGAACCGGGTATTGAACTCAGGCCCTCGTGCTTGCCAGGCAAGGGCTTATTCTACTGAGCTATCTCCCCAGCCCATGCCAAAGCTACCTTTGAAAATGCCTGTATCTTGTTAAGACAGCTCTGTGGTGTGAGTCGCATGACCACATGAGGTAGGTCTAGGTGAGAAAACCAAACTGTGAGCTGGCCATTTGAACTGCCCTTTCAGATACGTAAAGAAAACATTTTTAAGAATCACCATTTAGAGCAAATGGGAGGACAGAGGGGGCCTGGAGAGGCCTGCCTTTTCCTCTCCCCCTTTTGTTCACATGTCCACTCCCTCTACCATCTGTTCCTGTTCTGCAGTCTGCCAGCTTGGTTGCAGATTCCTTGGTGTTGTGGTTTGTATCTAGTTGTCCCCCCAAAGCCTCATGTAAATCATGGGGCAGATGGTCAAGTGTGCTGCTTGAGGGGTGGGGACAGAGGGCAAGGGCACGGCCAGAGGGGCGGGGCCAGAGAGGTGTGAACCGTTAAACTGACAGCATGGTGGCTTTCCTGCACCCACACCCCCAGGCCTGGTGTCCTCTCTTGAAGGTATAGAACCGATCATCCTGGACATGGTGACGCAGTGTGTTAAGGTCTTGCGATGTAATTCAGGCTGCTTTAAACTATGAAACCATCAATAACTGTGAGCTAAATAAATAAGCCTTTCCGTTTGGTACAAACCCATGCAATTGACCAGACCAGGCATTTTGATGCAAGGAGGTTTATTGTGGGCATCAAGTGGGCTGGCTGTCTAGAGGACCAAGACAGTAGTGAACAAAGGGGTGGGGCAGGAGACCTGGTAGGGTCTTTCAGGGAGGGTGATTGCAGGCTGGAACAGCTGAGGGAGAGCTAATCTTCATAGGGCTACCTGGTCTGTGGGGAACCTTTCATGTTAGCAAAGGAGAGTTTCGTGGTTGCTTGCCCAGGTCAAAGTCAGGTGGACCTGTTCTGTGGTTTTGGGTTTGGATTTGCTTGGGCCAAGGGAGAGAATATTTGGGGACAGGGTGCCTGGGAACCCAAGAGGGAAACTGTTTGGGGCAAGGTTCCTGGGAAGCTTTGGTTCTTGACCTATCATCCCAGACTCTATTTGGTAGAAAAAGGGTGAAGAAATCATCTGGTTTCTTCCTGCTGAGCTAGGGCACTGTGGGGCCACGAGTCTGGAGATCGGGGTGAGGAGCTGTCATCACTAAAGGAGTCTCACTGGAGCAAGGCCTGGTAGGAGTAATCTGAGAGAAGTATTTGGTTAAAATTTTGGGTTGTTAATCTGGTGGCAGTCTGGTGGATGAGGGAAATGAAGCAGGGGGCTACCATGACCATAATTGAAAGGGGCCCTAGAAGGGGAGTAAGCCTAAGGGAGACAGTTTTATATGTCGAGGTATCTCACAGAAACAGCAGTGTGCCTATTTTGTGTTGTTTGTCTCGAGGTGTGTTGAATGTAGTGAGCTTGGTGCAAGGGAGGCCAATGGAGTTTCCCGGGGAACATGGGAGGTTGTGGGAAGAGGTGGAGTTGTAAAAGGGGATGTCAATGGCTAAAGGCCTTTGAGTCGAGGACAGGTGTGTGTGTTGTTGGGTCTGGCTGGGATGGCCGTGAGATCAGGCCTTGGAGTGGACTTGTACAGGCAACGCTTGGTGAGGTTGGGGGTCTGGGTAGAAGCAAGAAAGAGTCTATGTCTGGATGTGCCATTGTACCATGACCATGTTGAAGGGGAGGCATAAGGAGACGGTGAGTGGTGGGCTCGAGTCCCCTCTGATGTTTGGGGACGATTGGGTATTGGGAAATGGAGGGAAAGGCCATGGGATTTCCAAGGTACACCAGTGTAGGAACAGCATGTGTGGTGTGAGTGGGACTGAAAGTGTCTCAGAGGATGTGGTTGACAAGGGAAGGGGGAGGGAGGAGCTGCTGTGCATTGAGTTTAGGTTGATAGGACGAGCACTGTGGGAGAGAGAGGAGAGAGACTCAGAGCTCTTGAATGAGAGCTCTCCCTCTGGGAGGTATGCGGTAGGGTGGATTTGTAAGGAAATTATGAGTGAAGAACAGTGTCTGGAGTGGGCAGGGAAGGGGCCTGCCTGAAGGGGTCATGTAGGCCGGCCATCAGCTCCCACTATGGAGACTGTAGAGCTAATACAGCAGCTTGTGAGCCCAGAAAGAACACTATATGTGGTGTCCGTGTCACCGAGAAAAAGTGTTTGTTTATTTGTTTGTTTTACCTGAGATGTCCAATAAGACTTGGGACTCTGATAAAGATATCTTGATGTGAGCCATGGACCCCAAGCTCTGTTGTTTCTCTTTAGCAGCAAGACCAAGCAGGCCAAGTATTGATGGATCTGGCTGTGGTGAGTTCTTCTGTGAGGGTAGGGAGTTGGAATGCCTACCCGCTCTCAGGCGGACAGGGCAGTGGCATTTCCAGTGACCCTCGAGCTTAGAGATGGAACCAGTGGTGGCTGTAAGTTGGGGAAGGCTTGTGCCCAGTGTCCTCTGCCATACTTATAGGAAGAGCTTGGGTGGCAGCGTTGCGCAAGCTCAGCATTACCTTGCTAAGGTCCTACTATGATGGGAGTCCCGAGTGTCACAGCCAAAAGTTGGCACTTGTGTATGGTTAATTTTGGTCTGTATTATTGAAGACGTGGAAAGTCAGGTTAAGTAAGTTTCCTTGTGAAGTTTGAGGGCAGGATTTGTCTTTTTAGCTTGGCATGAATCTCATAAACAGATAGGGATATAAAATAGGAATTAATAACAGTTCTTTTTTCAGAAGAGCAATGTGCTTGATTATCAAACACCTTGAAATATAAAGTGTGATCATAGAACTGTTATTTCTTCTCAACCATAGGCATTTTAGCATTTCAATTCATGTAGAATGTTAATAGGCGGTAGTTAAACTGGCACAAAGAACATTTTACATCAATAGTCCTATGTAGTAGTGTCGCTTAGCAGTCATAAGAGATGATGAGAAAATGATCATTTAACTGATGAGCTCATGTTGGCTTGACATGAACCTCTTCTTATAAATATCTGGAGCATAAGAGAGAGGCATGGATATATTTAATGTGGCAAGTTTGTGGGGAAAACCTTATTTTAATTATTTGTTTGTATCAAATTATTAGGGGTGTCTTCTAAGGAGATTACTGGGGGCTCTCCACTGATGAACAAAGGTTGGCCACCCTCTATCCACCGATCAAGACTCCTGTCTAGTAATCTCTCCCCATTTTATTTTATTTGTCTTTTTGAGACAGGGTCTTGCTATGCAGTTCAGGCTGGCCTTGAGCTCACTTTTGTAGCCCAAGCTGGTCTCGCATTCGCACTGATCCTCCTGCCTCAGCCTCCCAAGTGCTAGGATCACAGGTGTGTGCCACCACACCTGGCTTCTCTCCCCATTTTAATGATTTTTGTTGGATTATAAATTATTTTTGATTTAGGCTACCTGGTAGCTCAGGAGAAAGCATGCTTTTAAGTTTATGTTTTTAGAGCTCAAACAAAAAGAGGAATAGCTGTTGACAGAATGACATATAAACATACACAACATACAGGAACACTTTTATAAAATCAGAGCGCACTCAAATATATTTCTGGCCAGGTTAAATTATGCTGACCTGTTTAAGTTTGTCATTATGAGCAACTAGTCAGAACTTTTGTAGGTCAATTAACAGAGAGCTCTTATAAGAACAATTTGAGAAATGTAAAAACCCTCTTATTGATGGTTTCCAAGTCTGAGCAGGAGCAGGCAAACTGAGCGGAGTATGAGGATCAGGCACATGACAGGAGCCAGGAGCACTGATGACTCACAGAGCTGGACCTGCTGGCTGGCAAGAAGGCTGTGGGGGTGGGCAGGAAGCTGTGACTCAGGGTCTCTCTTGTGGCTGTCACAGGAGACTGTCTGCGGAGGTGGCTGAGGGGCAGGGGCACTGGGGGCAAACAGCAGGCTCACCTGAAACGGGAGGATGGATGGGCTGCTACCCTGCGGTAGGCTGGATAGCAGAGGGAGGGGCACATGCTGTTGGGGGACAGTGTGTCATTAGTTGTTTTTTTGTAACTGGAAGGGGGCAGAGAGGAAAGGCAAAGGGAGAGGGAGCAAAGAGAGAACGGGGTGTCACTTTAGCTGAAAGATGAGAGGTCAGAAGGTGAAGCAGAGGCTGTAGCTTTGGGCTCTGACAGTGGCCAGTGGTGGAGGCACTGGGGGTGGGGACCTGCAGCGACAGCAGTTGGCAGCGGTTGCAGCAGGGGCAGTGGCGCCAGTGTGGGGTGGGGTATAGGGGAATCTGAGCTGACAGAGAGGGGAGAGAGAGAGACAGAGACAGAGATACACAGAGAGAGACAGAGATAGAGAGACAGAGAGACACAGAGACAGAGATAAGGAAATAGAGACAGACAGTGAGAGGGAGAGAGAAACAGAGACAGACAGAGATAGAGAGAGACAGAGACAGGGAAACAGAGAGGGGGAGAGGGAGAGGGAGAGGGGGAGAGAGAGAGAGAGAGAGAGAGAGAGAGAGGCTGGGCTGGGCTGTGGCTATGGGAGCGGGTGCATTTTTTTTTTTAAAGGGATTTTTAATCACTTGTTGCTGCAATAGCAGGAGCTTTAAGGGGCTGAAAGATTTTTATGGTGACAGAATTTGAGCTGAGTCAGGCTTTGACTTGAGGGCGAGGTCCTTAGGGACAGGTGTGGCTGTGCTGTCTCAGAGCATCTACTTAGGAATGGGAACACTGTCCCGTGTTGAAGAAAAATCTGGAAATGGGCCCCAGGGTTTTGGAACTGGGAGGGGGAGCCACTTGTCCTTAGCAGGACCTAAGGGTAGTAACCCTCTGCCAAGGACCGTGGAGATGGCTGCCCCTCAGTCTGGGAGCGGAAATCTTGGTGGGACTCCGCTCACCTGGACTGGTGCTGGATGTAGGCCAGCAGCAGCAAATAGGCAGGTTCCAGAGGAGAGAAGCTTGGTAGATAGGCAGGGGGCTCAGTAGGGGCTTTGGCTAAGAGGATCTGTCAGAGTCTTGTTCTAGTCAGGGTTTTGCTAGAGGAACAGATATAATACAAGGAACAGATATAACATGAGATGTGCCAGTCCCAGAGTCAGATGGGGAAGTGTGCTGAGAGCATCTGCACACTGCCCACTGAAGCATTCAGTCCCAAGGCTTTTATACTCATGGCAGTGTTCCATCCTTACCAGTCTCTACTGGTCTTAACCAGTTTCTACCGGTTCCTAACAGTCTCTGATGATCAGCATTGTGTCTGCAATAGAAGGCAGAAGAATCTGCTACGGAAAGCTCAAGGGTCCAATGTAGAGGCTGAGGAGTCTGTGCAGGAAGCCAAGAGATAAATTCCAAACTGAGTTATTCTGGGGCAGGGCCCTCCTGGCTCACAGTGTGAACCAGCCAGGCAATGCAGCCAGATTGATAAAATGTGTGGACCACCAGGCATCCAGCCAAGTTGACACAAATGTATCAACCACCACAGGGCTATAAGGTAGGCAGAGTTCCTGGTGATTGCAGAGGGGAAGAAAGCAAGATAGGGGACCTTGGATATTTCCCACTGGGGTGACAAAGTTTATCTGAATTAATGAAGGGATCATAATCAAGAGTCCCTGGAGAGGGGCAGATAGTCTCATTGTCCAACTTATATTGTGGCCAGGCTGTTTGGTAGAGAAAAATTAGGAATTTCACTTTCAGGTCAGAGAAGCCTAAGGGTACTGTAAGGACAGGCGTGAGACAGCCTAGGAGAGAAGAACAGTTTTGAGAGGGTATTCAAGAAGAATTTCCCATAGTGGTGAGAAGACGAGAGAAGACCGAGGAGGAAGATCTGGCTGCAGGATTCCCGAAGGGATGCAGAGCCAGAGACCTCTGAGCAGGCATCCCTGGTTGGAGAGGAGGCTAAGTAGAGGAAAGGAACAGCTTGCCGTGTCAACACGACTGCATAGAGGTGGGCCGGAGGCGTGATGAGCCATCCAGAGTAGAGATAATCGTTCTCAGGGAGAAGTCAGGATGAAATAGGAAAGGAAAGAGCAGAAGAGGGCATCGGTGTTGGAGAAATCGTGGAAGGAATCCTGGAGGAATTCAGAGGCTATCTCTGCCCCAGGCATAAGTGAAGGAGTCGCAGGGAAGAGGGTTGGAGGCAGAGGCTAGCGAGTTCTTCGGGAATGACGTTTATCTTCAAGATGAAGAGAAGGAAAGAGAAAATGAAAGTAGAGCAAGTGATCTCATCTGGGCTGAAGTTGGGGAGGGAGCCTTGGAGACACTTGTTGTTGATAAATTAAATGGAAGAGTTGACCGTAGACCAAGTCCCCAGGGAGAAATGGCCTTTTTTTTTTTTCTTTTCTATCAAGTTGGACAGTGGGAGAAGGTTGTATTTTAAGATAGGTTGAACCAGTGATGAGGGAATGCTCACAGTGTTGGGTGTTGTGGGTGGTTGGGTCAGCAAGGGAGGTCCGAGGCTCTTGGTCCACTCAGAAGGACTGGTCACAGACCGGGGCAAGGCCCTGGTCAGGAGGGGCTGGCAGAGGCCTTGACATCCTTTCCAGGTTTTCAGCACCAAATGTTAGGTACAAACCCACACAATCGACAGGCTGGGCAATCTGACGCAAGTACAAGGTTTATTGGGGGCATCAAGCAGGCTGGCTGTCCAGAAGACCAAGACAGCAGCAAACAAAGGAGGGGCCAGGAGATTTTATAGAATCTTTCAGGGAGGGCGATCACTACTGCAACAGCTGAGGGAGAGCTCATCTCGGCAGGGCTACCTGGTCCGTGGGGAATCTTCAATGTTAACAAGAGAGTTTTATGGTTGCTTGCCCACGTCAAAGTCAGGTGGACCTGTTCTGTGGTTTGGGGTCTGGCTTTGCGTGGGGCCAAGGGGGAGAGAGTTTTGCCTGGGAAACCAGGGGAGTATCTGGGGCAAGGTTCCTGGGAAGCTCTGAATCCTGACCTATCACTTTCTTTTCCTCATTTTGAGTGTCGGGTGCCCAGCAATGAGAGAAGAGTAACTAAGACAGAATTTGGTACCAGAGAAGTGGGGTCATTGCTGTGACTAAACCTGACCATGTGGATTACAAGATTTTGGGAATGGCTTACATAAGAGGTAGAAAAGGTTTGGAGATGTTGCCTGCAAGAGAAGCACTGGAACAGTTTCGGTTGTTCTGTAGTGAACATTCTGGTCAGAGTTCACACCAGAAGACTGATAGACATGCTGCCTGTAAAGACCAGTTTGGGGAGGTTTCTGCTTGGAAGAAGGACTGCATTAGTTCCTGGACTCCAGATCATTTTTGTTTCAGCTTGGCAGAAAGTTTGCCTGAATTTTCCCCATGTCCAGAGACTTTGCCTGAGACTAAAATTAAATATGGAGGACTGGTTAATCTTTCAAAGGAAGTCTCAAAGCAATCCAATATTGGGGCAGTGGCATGGTTATAGCTGGGGGCTCTTAGTCAGATTTATGTTGAGAATGAAGTCAAAGAACCCAGCAGAATTATTTAAATGGCCGTGCATTTGGCCAGAAAGGAAACACCAGGGAGACTGTGAACTGCAAAGATGGAGCTGAGATATTTTTTGCCAGGAGGAACAGGAGAGGAGAAAAGATGTCCTGGGGGCATCACAGGAGGTGGCAGGTTCTCAACCTTCGCAGCCTCAGAATCACAAGGGTGAGATACTTTGCTTTGAGGAGAAAGCCACAGAGACTCATGTTCCAGAATGGAGGTGGCAGCCACATGAGACTACAGAATGGCATCAGCATAGAGAATTTGTTTCTCAGAATTGCAGTCAGAGTTCTCAGAAATCCAGGCACTTAACCCCTACAGCCAAGAGAAGAAATCCTGGCTACTGCTCTAGCTGGCAGCAGACCTTGGCATCATCCATGGGACACTGGTTTTAGGCGCATTTAGAATGCAAGAGTTGTTAGGTTAAGAAGGCTTCCACCTCGATTTCAGAAGAAGGCCTGGGAGGCCAGTCAATGTGCCCCTGAGAGGTCAGTGTGTGAAGCTGTGAGTCAGAAGCCTATTTAGTGGAAACCCCAGAAGTTTGGAAAAGTCAGGAACGTGGATCATCTAAGGAAAACTGCAGAGAGGAAGCAAAGCTGGCCTACAAGAGAAGCCATGGAAACTACCACCAAGAGTGCCATAGGGGTGGAGCCACATGGAGCTCATGATTTGCCACAGATTGCTTTGGATGTTGCACAAGGACCTACAGGACTTAATGTTTGTTTTGCTGGATTTTGTACTTGTTTTGGCCCCAATGGTTTGTATCCTCCAATATATAGCTTTTGGAATGGCAATGTTTATCTTGTGCCTTTGAATGTTCGATATATGTAATCTTTCATTTGTGTAGGTGCTCACAGTTTAGAGTTTGCCTTGGATCTCGGAGGAAACTTGGGACTTGGACTTTTTAGCAATACTGAAACTGTTGGGACCTTGGCAACTCTTAGAGATGGAGTAAAATGCCTTCTGCAGAAAGGGACGTATATGAGACTTTGGGAGTTCAGGGGTAGAATGTTATGGTTTGTAACTAGTTGTCTCCCCAAAGCCTCATGTAAATCATGGGGTGGTTAAGTGTATGGCTTGAGGTGTGGGACCAGAGCACCAGGGTGGGGCTTGTGGGGCAGAGCCAAAGGACCAGGGCAAGGCATGAGGGGCGGGGCCCAGAGAGACAAGAATTGTTAAACTGACAGCATGTGCCTCCCCTGTGCCCCCAGGCCTGGTGGCCTCCCTTGGAGTTAGGGAGAAGATTATCTTGGACATGGTAGTGCAGTATATCGAGGTCTTGCTATGCAATTTAGGCTGTTTTAATCTATGAAACCTCCAACAACTGTGAGCTAAGTAAACCTTTCCTTCCCTCATTTTGAATGTTGGGTATTTGCCCTAGCCATGACAGAAGAGTAACTAATACCCTTGGAATGTCCCTGAAGGGTGGGAAGAGCAAGAGGATACCCTGCTCACACTCGGGTACTATCTCAGTTACTTTTCTCTTGTTGCTGGCACAATATACCTGGCTCCCAAAGTTAAAGGGGAAGGTGTATCTAGCTCATGGTTTGGAGGGTTCAGTCCATAATCAGCTGGCTCCAAGGCAGGGTGGCATGCTGAGCACAGTTCATGGCAGCAGAAGACAGCAAAAGCAGTAAGAGCAGGGGCAGGGGTGAGGCTCTGCTACTCCCACATGCCCTGTGCAGGCTACCTGCCACAGCCTGAATCCCAGCGCTAGACAATGAACCAGTCACAAACTCTAGATACAGCCGCCTCTGGAAAGCCCGCCCACCATGACCTCATGAGGCTTTGGGGGGACTTCCAGACATAAAACAGAACAGGTACTTTCACCCACCTTACTTCATTTCATAGTGTATTTCTTTTTTTTTACTTTTAATAAGAAATAACAGTGTGACATTTTTGAAACATGTTGGTAGTACATTTCCAATAATTGATACAATACATATTGTTGTCCTTGTAGTAGTTATATAGAGCACAGGATATAAACGTGATAATTTTTCTAAACATTATTGGTACAAAAAATTTCTCCTCATTTAATTAAGAGAAAGTAGTTGTATATGTAGTCCAGTATCCATAATTGCAATGGATTATTGGCAGAACTGGCAATGCTGGAAGCTGTTGATTTAAGCCTTTTACAGCTCAGCATACTAATCTAGCTTTATGTTTTATACCTCATGGTTAAACTTTTCTGCTGGGTGGTTAAGGGCAAGTTAAAGCATGACCTATATAACAAAGTATGGAACTTTTGTATCTCCCAAGGTCAGTAAAATCCCCTCAGGATTTATTTTGAAACCATGTGCAGTGCTTTGTAAAACTGTTGTCAGTGTCAGCCATCTGGATGAGTCACAGCTATTGCTTGACCAGTTTGCTCTCTGTGAAAGCCCAAGAGAATGTTTTCACCCTAGGTGATTCTCCTTAGGAACACTATACATTATCAATCCCCTTCCTCTGTGGTCCCATAATCTCCTTAAACAGAAAATTTGGGAAACCACTGAGTTATAGAATGTTACAGCACAGGTTCTCTTATGTCCTGAGTCCTCAGTGACCTTGAAGGGCTAGGGCCAAAATATTGGCTATCCTTATAACCCTTCTTTTTCTCTAATTTTTGGCCTGTAAACTTATATTATTAACCCTCCAAAAGAAAAGCTTTGTGATACTATTACTATATAACATAGGTACCTGAGCTTAACAGCACTGTCTTTCTGAATATCAAACTTCTTACACTCAAGTTGGAATTGGTATTTTCCATCAGTCATTGATATTCTAATAAATCCCTATACAATATGATAAAAGCAGTTATACATTTTTGCACAGACACTTAGAAATCTAAGTATATACAAAACAGTAGCCGGCCAATCCTATGGCATTTTTCCTAGTCTCCTACTCTCATTTAATACTCTTTTTTATTTTCTTATAAACCAATCATTTACTTGAGAAAGAGTATAGCAGTAACTGAAATTGCATTAGAAGCAACACAAATCTAAGAGATAAGAATGACAGGCATTCCAAGCGTAATTTTAGTGTTACCATTTACTATCCTCATTTTGGTGGTTCTTAGAACCATTATCTAATTCATCCTGTGTATATAAGTGCATGGTTTTGCTCCTGCCATGTTTCCCATCTTTTCTGTTTGTAGTCACTTCATAGTTTAATGCTTAAGTCTTTGGTTTCCATTCAGCTGTGTTATGCCTTTCCATTTTTGTTTATTCTTTAGATTTCTTACACTAGGGAAACTATATGTTATTTGCACATGTAGGTCTGGTTTATTTCACTTATGAGTATATGTTCAATATACATCCATTGATATATGAGGTCTTCCAGTTTATCATTCTTTGTAGCTAAGTAATATTCCATTGTATAAAAATACCACATCTTTTTCAACCATTCTTCAAATGATGGGCATTTTGGTTGTTTCCAAGATTTGGCTATTACAAATTGGGCTGCTATAAACATAGGTGCACAGATATCACTATGGTATGATGTTTTCAGTTCTTCTGGGAAAATTCCCACTAGGGGGATAGCTGGATTGAATGGGAGTTCCAGTTCTAGTTTTTTAAGGAGCCTCCAACCGCTTTCCATAATGGTTGCATCAGTCTGCATTCCCACCAGCAGTGGAGGAGGGTTCCTTTCTCCCCACAGCCTCTCCAGCATTTGTTGTTGGTTGATTTCTTTATGATAGCCATTCTTTCTGGGGTGAGACGGTATCTAAGTGTTGTTTTGATTTGCATTTCATGGATGGCTAGCGATGTGGAGCATTTATTCATGTTTTTATAGGCTTGCTGAATTTTTTTCTCTAAGAAGTGTGTGTCCATCTCTGATGCCCATTTCTCGATTCAGTCTTTGAATTTTGGGACCCTACTGGTTTTTAGTTCTTTATAAACTCTAGATAGAAGACCTTTGTCTGAATACTTATTAGTTACATTTTTTTAAAGAAATTTGTGGGTTGTCTTTTTACTCTGTTGGTAATTTCTGCATAGTTTATTTCTTGATCCTCTTGGCAGTCTCAAAAGTGCACTGGGGTGGCTGTGCATGGCCACCTTGGAAATGGGTATGAGAATTGCTTGATTTCTAGTCAGAAATCTTCATCTTATTAGCTCTGCTCCACGCACAGAATGTGTACAACACTTGGAGGCATTTCTGGTTTTTGGTGGTTTTTTTTGTTTGTTTGTTTTTTGTTTTTTGTTTGTTTGTTTTTGTTTTTGTTTTTTGGTCTTCTACAGGGTCGCACTATACAGCTCGGACTCATAGTGATCCTCCTGTTTCCTGCCTCCCAAGTTCTGGGATTACAGGCACGTGCCACCATACCTGGGCTCCATCACCAGCTTAGCATACTCAAGAGCAGGGCCAGCATAGCAGGTGGAGCCAGGAATCGAACCCTGGCCTCTGCACTTCCCTAAGCAAGCGCTTAGTCCGCTGAGCTATACTGGCAGCTTGGAGGCATTTCTGAGGGTGTTGTTCTGTGCGTCGCGGGGCACCATGTGTGGCTCTGGGCAATTCCAAGGAGCAGGCCCGGCCACTTGTCCTAAATACTAGTCAAGGTGGCAAGCCATGGTGATGGGTGAGAAAAGAGGTGTTATCAGTGTGGCCACCTGGGAGGACAGAGGAGGCTCCAGGTCTGTCTTCCAGTACTTGATTGAGTGTGGGGCTTTTATAGGAAACAAAGGCAAGGATTGGGGTCTCCATGGCTGGAGGATTTGCACAGCGGGCAGCATGCAGCATCCTGCTGACGTCATGGTCTGATTCCCAGTATCTCGACTGGTACTATCAGATCTGAGTGAGCTGTCATCCCTAGAGGACAAACCTGGAGACGAAGGCTCCTGCTCCAGAGGGTGGCCTCGGTTCCTGCCATGGGGTGGTTGCCTGCGCTTGGCTGGTGTCCTCATCATTGGGTGGCCTGCAAGGTGCTTCTGGAATCCAAGGCAGCTGCAAGCTGGGCACAGTGGCCTGAGATCTGTAGGCCTTGCCGTAAGGGACCTGGAACTGAGAATCACAGAAGCTAGCAACCAGAAGTTGTCATAGTTACTTTTGTCATTGCTGAGACAAGATACTTGATGCCCAAAGTTAGAGGAGGGAAGGTACCTTGTGCCCCACGGTTTGTAGAGGTGTGTTGTCCATAACTGGCTGGCTCCCAGGCAGGTGGCGTGGCGGAGGGGGATCAAGGAGGAGAAACAGCTCATGGTGGGCAGAAGGCAGCAAGGTGGAGGAGGAGGGAGCAGCAGGCATGGCCGTGGCACTCTTTCTGGCCCCTGTGTTCTACCTGGGCTGCACACCCTTAGGGAGGACAGCGCCCACGCCCAGGGAGGGCTTTCCCATGATCCATGCCCAGAGCTGGGCCACGCCAGTAAGTGGACTGATTTAGTTGCCACACATACCTGATCCCAACTGTAGGGATCAGTTGGTCTCTCAGTGTGATCTACTGCACCCGGGGAGAACTGGCAACAGGAAAGAGGATGACAGACAAGAAAACAAGACCAGATCCTAGATGGCGGCCAGCAGGAGGCTGATGAAGGAGCTTGAAGAGACCCACAAATGTGGAATGGAAAACTTCTGTAACATCCAAGTTGATGAAGCTAATCTATTGCCTTGGCAAGAGCTTATTGTTCCCGGCAACCCTCCATATGATACGGGGGCCTTAGAATTGAAATCAGCTTTCCAACAGAGTATCGATTCAAAGCACCAAAGATCACATGTAAAGATCTGTAACCCAAACACTGATTAAAAAGGGCAGGTTTGCCTGCTGGTAATTAGTGCTGAGAACTGGAAGGCAGCGAGCAAGACCGACCAAGTGATCCGGTTCCTCATAGCACTGGTGAATGACCCCAGCCTGAGCACCCGCTCCGGGCTGACCTAGCTGAAGAATACTCTAAGGACTGTAAAAAATTCCATAAGAATGTTGAAGAGTTTCCAAAGAAACATGGGGAAAAGTGACCTGGGGAATAAATCTACCACAGATGATTCCGGCAAGTGTGAGCAGAGACCCTGAGCAGTGTGTTCAGCAGAGCAGGGCTCTGTGGAAAATTGGCACGTGCCACCACCTGGTGTTCGCTCGTGGCAGTGACTAACTTTCTACAGTTTCCTTAATTAAAAGTGATCTAGTAACCTGTAAAGAAAGGATTAACAATTTCAGATATTATTTAAAAAAAAAAAAAGACAAGCGCCAGGTTAGGTGGTGACCCATCTGCCTGGCTGGTGAGAGGACCCTCTGAACAGCAGCATGGGCCTTTGTTTCTACTTTGACAAAGTTGCAAGACCCAAGGTCACCTAGAGACTAGCAGCCCACAGCATCCACACAGGATGCTTTGCTCAAGACTGAGGCAGCCTGACTGCTTTAGGCAATGAGGCCTCGTCCTGCCCTCCCACATAGGGTCAGTTTCAGCTTTAGTGGCTCCTGACACCCAGTGTCACACACGGTTCTAGTCAGGGTTTTACTAGAGGAACAGATACAATACAAGGAACAGATATAGCACAAGATGTGCCAGTCCCAGAGTCAGATGGGGAAGTGTGCTGAGAGCGTCTGCACACTGCCCACTGGAGGATTCAGTCCCAAGGCTTTTATACCCACTGCAGTGTTCCATCCCTACAGATCTCTGCTGGTATTTACTGGTTTCTACAGGTTCCTAACAGCCATTGCGACTGAAAAGGAAGGTAGAAGAATCTGCTACAGAAAGTTGAAAGGTCCAATCTTAGAGGCTGACGAGTTTGTGCAAGAAACTAGGAGATAAAGTCCAAACTGAGTTATTCTGGAGCAGGGCCCTCATAGCTCGCAACATGAAACAGCCAGGCAATGCAGCCAAATTGATAAAATGTATCGACCACCAGGCATCCTGCCAAGTTGACACAATGTATCAACCACTACACACACCCTAGATCCAGCCACCTCTGAGCAGCCCACCTATGACTGCATGAGGCTTTGCGGGGACATCTAGACACAGGCTGTTACAGGTGTGCCTGCCAATCCTGAATATTTGCTACTCTTCATGTCATTTTTTGTTTGTTTGGTTTTTGTTTGTTTGTTTGTTTTTGTTGTTTTTTTTGTGACAGTGTCACTGTGCAGTTCAGGCTGGCCTTGAACTTGCTGCCGTCCTCCTGCCACTGCTCCCAGGTGCTGGGAAGACAGGTGTGCACCGTCACGCCCGGCCCTGCCTTCAGTCTTGGGGGGGGATGAGACAGGTTAGGTATCTTAAGGGCCAATATGTCATGTCCTTCTGTGATTAAGCTACCTTTTCCTGCAATAAAGGAGACGTGTAGGTGAAGGCAGGGGTTCTGGATTCTGCTCCTTTTTTAGCTACCTAATGGGCATTTGTAGGCCTCCCCTCCCGGCTTCAGCATCACCTTGGCAAAGGAGCTGCAGGCCCACGTGCGCCCCCACCGGCTGGGCCCCAGGTATTTTCTGGAGATTTCCATCCTGGCTTTGTATGTGCGCATGCGTGCATGCCCGTGTGTACACAGCGGAGACTGCACCAGGGCCTCGCGACTGCTAAGCGCGTTCTCAGCCCCTCCTTTTTTCATTGCCTCAGTTCTGCTAACTTTGGTCTTCATTGCTCAGATTCTGTTTCTGATTTGTTCAGGAGCAGATTGATGTCCTCGGCTTGAGACTTTTTCTTTTCTTTTCACGTATTTGGCACAGGGTCTCACTCTGTAGCACTGACTCATAGTGATCCTCCTGCTTGCAGCCTTCCCAGTGCTGGGGTTACAGGTGTGCGCCACCACACCAGGACCAGCATGACATGTGGCACCAGGGATTGAACCCGGGTCCTTGTGTGTGCCAGGCAGGTGTTTAGACTGCTGAGTTATCTCCCTGGTCCCTGCAATGTACGAATTTTATGTTTTTTTTTATTTAATGCATTTCTATCTGACCTCTTTTTGAGGATTTTATGTCTGTGTTGAGTCTGTTCAAATTCTGAACTGTTGTGGTGAAACTATTCAGTTTCTTTTAACCTACTTCCTCCAAATCCACCATGGGTACGTTGTGTGAACTTACTGAAAACTTTTAGCTCCAGTTCCCTTTGAACTCATCTATTTGCTTCCTCCCTTTTAAGAACTCTTCAAAGATTTCTGCTACTTTGTATTTGTTTTCTTTTCCCCTTTTTGGTAGCCCCTTGCTCTGTCCTGGGAGAAGGGGGCAGTGCTTGGGGAGCCTCTGCTGCCCTATTCATCATATTCTTATATAAGAATACATATACTTAAAATATATTTAAAACTATTTAAATACATGTATTTAAAATTATTAAAAAGTAAAATAATACTCGTGACCATTTTTTTTCTCCTCCTTTTTTATTGGGAGGGAGTTACCGCAGGTGGGAGTTAGAAAAGCAAGAGGAATTTGTGGCTTGTATGGAGACTTATAGTAAGATATGGCCTCCCTGTGAATTAGGGTCTACAGAGTCTCACTACACAGATCAGACTCGTAGTGACTCTCCTGTTTTCAGCCTCCCAAGTGCTGGGATAACAGGCACACGCCACCACGCCCAGTCTCAGGTGTCTCAGTGTGCACCCCACCCCGGGTGGTGGGGAGGACCATGCCCGGGATCAAACCCCGACTGCTGCGTTCTGCCTAAGCAGACGCTTTAGTCCGCTGAGCTATTTGGCCAGCCTGCTCCTGTTATTTAAGTGATTTCAGCTCTGTCCCTATGTTTTGCCAGAAGAGTTGCTTCTGTTTATGATGGCACGCACAGATCCCGTCTTACGGCGCTGCTGAAGCACAGTCCTTGCAGTTACACCTCCCGCTCTGTCTGTGCGGGGCGCACACCATCCCAGTTTGTTATCTGTGGTTGCTCTGTGGGGAGTCAGGTGAGATGCGGTGGGGACAATGGGAGGTGATTAGCCAAGTGGTACTGGGCACCAGGGGACAGGTGTGAGGGGAGCACGGTGGTAGAGGAGAAGAAAAGATTGATCTATGTTTTGATTTTGGGGGAGTCCTTCTCATTGAGTTGAAAGTTTAGTTCTGAGGGACTGTCGAGGATGTGCTGTGGGGCTGAGGGTGAGACATGGGAGGGAGAAGGGTTACCGCGTGGTTAAGGAGGCTCTGTGGGTGTCGGAACTTGCTTACGGAGAGGACGGCAATCGAGGTAAGCAGTGAAGCACCAAGGCTTAGGATGGGGAGCAGCCCGGATTACACTGGGGAAGGTGGGAGTCACTATGAGGGATAAGTGAGTGAGCTTTAGAACCGGGCAGGAGCAGGTGGCATGGTTTCAAAAAGAACAAAGACATATGTTAGCATTGTCTTGGGGACTTGAAGACAGTAAAGCTCTGAGAGGAGGGGAGGGCCTAGGTACTGTCACGCCAGAGGCCATGGACAAAGAATAGAGGGTAACAACCTAAGGACCACAGAAAATGATAAAAGAACAAAGCACAACCCCAGGTTATTTTTTAATTTAATTTTTATTTTTTTGTATTATGGCCAGCTCAGCCTGTCCTGGGGGTGGGGCTGGCACAGCATGTGGTACCAGGGATCGAACCACAGTCCCTGCGGTTGCCTAAGCAGGCGCTTTAGACCACTGAACCATCTTGCTGGCCCTATGATCCCAGGTTATTAAGTAAATCAAAAACCCCAAACTAGTAAGATGTCTGATGGGAACACAGATGCGACACCTCAAGGAGACCTTGCAAGTGTGACTCCCAAGCATCTCCCTTGTCAGGGAGTCTGAGTGCCCACAGCCCTGTAACTCTTCCGATCCGGCCACCGCAATTCCGAAAATAACTCAGACTCGGGACGTCTTTGCACCAGATTGCGACTGGTGGCCGGATCCAGTCCGAGTGCCGGGGCAGGAGCTCTTGCTGTCGCTCTCCCTGGGTGTGGCGGTGGGGAGGGCAGACAGGCTTGCATTGACACCGGGCGGTCCACGGAGCCAGGATTGTTCTTACAGGATCAGCGTAACTACAGCTGTAAAGGGCTAGGACGCAGCAGCGGAGTCTATCAGGGCTGGCGCAGAAGCAACACCCCAAAGCATCCTTTGGGGCTCCCTTAACCTAGAGAAGACGTGCACGGCTATGGTGTAAGTCTCACGGCAGCCCAAGCCTCAGCCCATGGTTAGCTTGCTCCGCGCCATAGGGCTGCGTCTCCCCTACTGGCATAAAAGAGTGTTCAAGAGAAACTTCATAGAATTAATTGTCTGAAGCCCAGGCAGCTCGGGACTAGGTAATGCCAGCGGGGAGACAAGAAGAAAGAAAGGAATAAAAAATAAAGTCCTCTGCTCTGTAGTTTAGGAAGGGTTACATGGGAAGCGGGGAGGGTGGTGCCGATGTTAAGGGCATGTTGTTACCGAGTTAGAGATAACATGGGAAGCGGCACAAGGTCGGCAGAGGGGAATGGGGGTCAGAAAAGATTCCATGATGTATATAAACATTGGAAAAGAAGTTTAAGGGAGACCGTTGAAAAGGCCGAGAGGAGAGAAAAGTGAAATTAACAATAAAATGCAGGAGAAAGAAGTCAGGCGGAGATGTGTGGGTAAAAGTAGGTGGAGGCGTAAGGAACAGGCATGCTCCCTTAGTCTCTACAAGTGTTTTGGGAGGGGAAAAAGCTAGAAGTAGGCAGGGGGCACATGCACAGACAGTGCTTGCAAAAGAAAAAAGTGTAAAGTAAGGAGGTAAACGTGTAGTGGAAATGTACAGAAGGACAAAGATAGCAAGCTGTAAACAGCAAACAAAAATAATGAGACATAGTTGTTATATTGCATAATGTTGTCTTCACATTAGATGTTTAGATTATAAAATATAAGTATGAAAAATTGCTTAAAAAGATAGAAGAACTTAAAAAGAAGAAAAAAATAAGCACTAATCGCTCCTTCAGTAGACCAGCAGAAAGCAGCAGTACTGTTATCCGAGCTGTCCTGTATATATACATTGTCTTAGTTACTTTTTACTTGTTGCTGGGACAAATACCCAACACTCAAAATGAAGGAAGGAAAGGTTTATTTAGCTCACAGTTGCTGGAGGTTTCAGTCCATATTCAGCTGGCCCAAGGCTGAGTGGCACATGGTAGAGAGCAGCAGTCCATGGGGAACAACCAGGGGTGCAGAGAGCAACAGCGAGAGTCTGTCTGTCTGTCTCTCTTTATATCACATTCAGGCTCTCTGCCTCAGCCTATCCGCCTTAGGTTACACCCATAATCCCAGCAGGACTCAGACCCATAATCCCATTCGTACTAAAACACATAATTCCAGTGGATCATGACTGAAGTCTCAAACTCTAGAAGTCCCCGCCCTATGATTGCATGAGGCTTTGGGGGACTAGACATAAACCATAACATACATAAACATATCTTTTTCCCTCCCTCCCTCCCTCCTTCCTTCTCTCTCCTCTCTGTTCCTTTCTTCTCTCTTTCTCTCTCTTCCTCCTTTCTTCTTTTCTTCTTTCTTTCTTTCTTTCTTTCTTTCTTTCTTTCTTTCTTTCTTTCTTTCTTTCTTTCTTTCTTTCTCTTTTTCCTTATCTGTTGTCCCTGCCCTTTGAACAGCTTCTTGCCCTTCACAGTATCTGTTGTGCTTTTCAGATTCTATTGACTCTTTCAGGTTTTTACACTATTGTTAAATTTCCTTTATTTTGTTTAGTAAAATCCTATATCATTTCTGGTTTTTTTTTTTAACTGTTTTTTTAAATTCTCTTTCAAAATAATAAATAATTTGAAATTTGAAATAAAATATAAAAACATAACAGAATCCGATAAAAGTAGTAAAAGAAACCTTCCTACTGCTGGGGCCACACGGCTCCTTTCTCCGGCTGGGGTGAAGAAACAGGGCTCAGGGCGGGACTCGTCTCCATGCACGCAGGAAGTCTAAGGCGACAGTGCCCATGCGGAGCTCCGCTTGCAGGGGGAGCAGGCACTATGTGCACTTCCTGTCCAGTGCAGCTCAGGCTTAGAGCTTCTGCCTGCAAGGAGCCCCAGCCTGTCCTGGGACTCTTGCCCCTTGTCTGTCCCCAGATGCCGGCTGTCTCCCTTGCCTGTCCTTCCCTTATCCACTCTGGGGACCTGGAGTGTGAAGCCACCATGAGACCACTCCAGGATCCAGGTTCAAAACCCCCGCCCTTCCTCATGATAGGCTCCCCACCAACTCCTGTTCAGCACGACTGTGTCCTGGGGTATGGGAGACTGTTTCCAAGGTGCCAGTTATTGGGGACCCCTGCAGTGAGCCCCCCTGTCTCCTGCCAAGTGTTAAGGTGCATAGCAGGAAGAAAGAAGAAGAGATAAAATAGGGGTGCGGTAGGTTATCTCAGAGGATCGGTTGTTCTTTAGGGACGAAAGACCCTGATGTGCCCAGAGCCTTAGAGTTTATTCACTGCATCTGAGTCCAGGACAATGGCTGAAGGGCAGCAGTGTTTCCAGGAGCAGTAATGGCGACTGCAGTGGAAGAACGAAGCACTCTTGCAAGGACAAGGATGAGCTGGGGGAGGGGTACAGCAGGGAAGGGAGATCCTCCCAGGCTCCCCATCGTGTCCTGCAGGTCTTATCTAGCCCACAGCAGTCAGGGCTTCCAGCTGTGGCCCCAAAAGAGCAGGGTATTTCCACATCCCATCTGGCCTCAAGGACAAGCTTGGACTCAATTTGAAATGTGTGGTCCCATCTCTTGGGTGCTCGGACATAGTCACCAAGTGGACTCTGGAGGGCCACTCGGGAGGCAGCACCTCAAGTTTGTACTGCCACCCCCTGCTGCTGAAGAGTCTATTGGTCCCAGCGCAGGCCCCCGTTTCTCCTCCCAGCTGTTGGCTACCCCACTACTCTCACAGCCCTGCATGGTCTCCGCCCTGTGGTGGTCTCCACCCTGTAGTGGTGGTCTCTGCCCTGTGGCAGTGGTCTCCACCCTGTGGTGTTCTCCACCCTGTAGTGGTGGTCTCTGCCCTGTGGTGGTCTCCACCCTGTGGTGGCTTGGTCTTGTGGTACTCTCTGCCCTATGGTGGTGGTCTCCACCCTGTGGTGGTGGTCTCTTTCTGCCGCATCACCTAATCCTGCTTTCTCCTCATCCAGTCTCTCCAGGTTCCTATGTGCACTGCACTCTGGTTCCACTCCAAGCCATTGTTTCCCAGGTTTCCACACCTTGCCGTGGAGCCGTGGAGCTGCTGGTACTCACGGCTCCTCCATCCTCTTCCTCTCCGGAGTGGATTACTGACTTATCTCTGCAGAGAAGGAGCCTCCTGATGTGTCAGTGAGAGGTATACACGGTTTTACTAGAGGGAGGAGGGGTGGGATTTTAACTTGAGCTGAAGAGTAGCAGTTCTAAGCCAGCGGGTCAGACTGGCCCATTAACAAGCCAGTGCAGCCAGCCTTCGTGCATGAGCTGAGGCAGACTTGGCTCTAGTTTTCCCATTATCTGAGTCTGGAGAAGGCTTTGTTGCTTGAGGGGCCGGTTTGCTTTCCAACAGGGGCCTTATCTCTGCTTGGGTCGGTCTCAGACTCGTGGTAGCTTTGCTAGAATCTAGGTGGCCATAGCATTGCTGAAAAACCATTAGCAAGCCCAGTGGAAGACTCTGTGCACCGGAGAATCAGAGGGGGACTTTTGTGATGCTAGCAGGCTGATGGGAACCAATTCCAAATCCCCAGCCCAGAGTCAGCGTTGAGTTCAGTTTAAGTACAGCTTCCAAGCTGGAAGCACCAAGCTGGTAGCAGGTTGTCACATGGTAGGCTACATGGAATGCAGGAATCCTGTCACATATTGTCAGGCAGAGTCATCCTCAGCAGGTTTACTTAAAAGGAATTGTTCATCATTAGGCCAGAACATTCTGGGGAGTTGGGGGGTGTGAGGGAAGCAAGTAGCATTGCAAGGGTGCTTGACAGGGCCGGTGTGTTCTGGGCACAAAGTAGACTCCTTGAAGCAAGCCAGAACGGATATACAGAAATACATATTTTGGGTTGAAAAACACAGACACTGCAGCTGGACGTGGTCAGGCTCGTCTGGCCAGCTACATGGAAGATGCAGCTGATGCGGATGGGCAAGGTTAACCGAGCTCAGCAGTCTGACTGTGTGACAGGCACCGTGAGCGCATGCACATACACAATCATGTAGTCACTGATTTTTAACTTTTACTACAAAATGTCTGTGAGTTTGCTGTTCTATAATTGTATCCCTACAATAGGGTTAGGGAAACAGCTGGAGACCTTGGAGTATTCACTGGTAGTCGAATGCCCTTGTAAATCTCTGCGTGACTACAGGTTTGAAGGGAGCTGAGACTGGTTGTGTCAACTTGGTGTGGAGGACCAGGCTATGTGGTAGATTGATGGGAGCCGGACCACAGGCCCTGGAGGCAGATGCTGACGTGCTTCAGGAGCAGGGAGGTTTTTACAGAAGGCTTCGGGGTCCTGGCCAGATAGGAGGCAACCCCTCAATTCCAGCACTCCTGAGGCAAGATAACATGAGGACAGCACGAAGAAAGCAAGTGCCTAGATGGGGGAGAGAACCTAACGTGCTTCCTTTGGGATGCCAAGCCTGGCCTTCTGTCTACTAACTTCCTTCTTACAGCAGCAGGCACCTGTCCAGGAAAAGTCCACTGCCCCTCCTCTTGCGCTTCTCACGGGCTAATAAAACTGGGCCAGCTGCAGGGGGCATTGTCTTTGCCCAGTCTGAGGCATGGACCTCCCAGTCCCCATGTACCTGCAAATTGGTACCACAGTCACCAGGAGAAATTTGCACCTGTATGTGATAACATAATATGTCTTGATTCTTTTCTTTCCCCATTCTTCTGCCCTCCCTCCAACCTGTCTTCCCCCCATTTACAAAAGCTGTTTCCACTCTTCTCCTTCTCTTTCTCCTTCTCCTTCCTCTTCTTCTTCCTCTTCTTCTCCTTCTCTTTCTTCCTCTTCCCCTTCCCTTCCTCCTCTTCCTGCTTTTCCTCTTCCTCCTCCTTCTCCTTCTTTTTGAGACAGGCTCTCACTGTGTACTTCAAGCTGGACTTGAGTTCGCTCTATAGCCCAGGCTGACCTTGAACCCACAATGAGCCTCTGAGTGCTGAGACAACAGGCAGGCAGCACCACGCCTGGCTCCGTTTTTCTCTTCTTTTTTTCCTTTTCCCTTCCTTTCCTTCCCTTCCTCCTCCTTTACTTGCCTTCCCATTTGAACATTTTCTTCCTACTTCTCAATAGCTGTTATTCATTTTGGTCCTTATTTATGCATTTGGTTTCTTGCACAAATGTGTGGTCTCAAGGTGCAATTGTTTACCTAAAGAGGCTGAAGTTTATCCATCTTCATGGCAGGGTAGCACTCCACTGTATGTAAGAGCCACACTTTCCTATTGATGAGCATTTGGGTTGTTTCCAAGACAGCGCTATTGCAAACTGCGTAGCTATGAACACAAGTGTGCACGTACTGCTGTGGCACGACGCTTTTAAGTCTCTCAAGAAGAAACCTGAAGGGAAATAGCTGGCTCAAGGGGAACCAGTTTTGGAAAAGTTACAGTGTTTTTGAGGAATCTCCCCCCCCCCCCCCGGTTGTACCAGTCTACACTCACACGAACAGTGGTGAAGGGCCCCTTTTTCCACGCAGCCTTGCCAGCATCTGTCGTGGACTATATCTTGATGATGGCCATGCTTTCTGAGTGAGATGGAATCTCAGATGACCAGGGATGTTAAACGTTTCCCTTTGCTTTTAAGTGTTGGTTGGACATCTATAGGCCCAAGTTAAGAGCCTTTTTTTTTTTTTTTAGCAAAACAACAAAAATATTTTTAAATCCTTGAGTATCTCTGAAGAACATACAAGTCATACTTTTAATGAGTAACAGAAGGGCTGAGGAGTTTTCCTGTGTCCCTGCGGAGGTCTCTGGCCGTGGCAACCATGGTGAGTGTTCTGGGAGCATTTGAAGAGAATGTGTGTTCTGTTTGGGGTTGGCTCATTCCACAAACATCAAATAGACCGAGTGGACTAACAGTGCTGCTCAAGTACTCACTATCACTGCCTTTCTGTCTACACATTCTATTAAGAATGACACTGAGATCTCCAGTCATAGCGGGATTTATCTTTCTCCTTGCGGTACCATGCATCCTTTTGCCAGTTTCTGGCTCTCCTCACATCCATATTCTGATCCAGGAAAGCTAGAGGTGAAGTCTACCTCTACCTCTTCACAGTTCTCGTTTTTATTTTTTCTGAGCATCTTCTGCTTTGTCTTGTGAACTCGAGCCGCCAGGCTCCCCTGGCTTCTAGCTCCCTCACGGCAGGGCACAGAGCCAGGCACCACAGGGTTATCCAGAAATCAGATGAAGTCATGTGCCTTGTTTGCTTACCGTCTCTCAGGATTACTCATTATCCGTTGTCCAGTATCTTGAACACCAAGGCTTCATACGTTTTGTTGAGGTTTCTCTGTCATGTTTTGTACAGGCTAAACCATTCTGTATAATTCCATCTTTGCTTGAAGTGTAGATCTGGTAAACATTTAAAGACAGAAGGAATCAGTATAAAGCCAGGACTTAAAATTTTTTTAACAACATTGAAGTGAACGTTCTTACACACATACAAATGTGTTTTTGAACTTTTACTACATGTTTTTGGAAATAAATGGATCACAGATAGACATATGGTCACAGACCTTGGTGGCCTGCCTGTCCTACCCAAAGTCGCTTCTGTCTACAGTGAAGTACAAGGGCAGGTAGCTTTAGGAAACTGTTCAGAGCCGCCTTATGTCGCCACCCACACTGGAACACCCCACTGAAGTTCTGCACTTTCTTCCCTCTCTTTCTTCTCCATTAATAGTGCTTCTGCCCGTTGGCGGAGAGTACCAAAGATGCTGCACTCTGTTAGTGCGGCCCAAATCATTGCTTCTGCGTTTTCCTTTCCCCTGATTTTTCTTTTCTTCTTTTGGTGCCAGGAACGGAGCCCAATGCCAAGCCTGTGCTCTGGTGCTGAGATGCACTGCCGCCAGCGCACCCTGCGTGCCAGTGAGCATGTCGTGGGAGGTGCTGCCAGTCTCTTCAGGGTTGCTTTGGCGAAGGAGACTTCTGTAAGTCCAAGTGTACCACACTTACTAGGATTTGTGAAGAGCTGGACTTCTATATTTTTGAAGAAAGGGCATTTTTTCCCTGTCTCTCTCTCTTTTTTTTTTTCTTTTTCTTTTTCTTTTTTTTTTTTTTTTTTTTTTTTTTTTTTTTTTTTTTTTTTTTTTTTTTTTTGGAGACAGGGTGTCGCTATGCAGCTCAGGCTGGCCCTGAGCTCACTTTGTAGCCCAGGCTGGTCTTCAACTTGCACAGGTCCTCCTGCCTCAGCCTTCTGAGTGCCAGGATTACAGGTGTGCACTGCCACGCCCAGCAGGGAGGGCACTCTTTCTGGCTGATTGTTTATCAAAGGGCAGAGCTTCAGGGCAGCAGGAAATTTGTTTTTGCCTAGTGATTCTTGAAACCTTACATAGACTCTAATCATGTGGGTATCTTATAAAAATGCAGATTCTGAGTTGTTCAGCCTGGGTCGAGTTACACAAGTCCAGAATTCTCATCAACCCTCCGGTGTCTCTTGCTAGTCCTTGTCCCATTCGTTGATTGTGTTCCATCCTTGAGCCTCCAGTCACCCTGCCGTGCTGCAGTTAGAGAATTTAGGAGTGCTTTGACAGCCAGACTGTTCAGAGAGCTGTGCTGGTCCCAGCCAAGCCACCCATTCTGTTGTCCTTCCAGATGTCCTCTGCCTTGGGGGACCTCCATGGTCTGCAGCACAACAGCTGTCTCCTTTCTTGGGATTGTTGCATTTAGCAGCACTCTTCATGGGTTGTGAGGCTCGGGATTGTAGGTGGTTTTTGTCCCCATAAGATGGAGATTCCAATGTCTTTTTTCTTTTCTTTTTTTTTTGTCTCACTATGCAGTTCAGGCTGGCCTTGAGCTCACTTTTGTAGCCCAGGTTGGTCTCGAACTTGTGCTGATCCTTCTGCCTCTGCCTCCCAAGTGCTGGGATTACAGGCATGTGCTATGACGCCCAGCTCCAACATCTGTTTCTTACTGTTTTCACAAAGGAGAAATGTAGAGATATCTTAGTTCTCCCATGCTAGATTAAAACGCTGTGTGTGTGTGTGCGTGTGTGTGTGTGTGTGTGTGTGTGTGTGTATGTGTGTGTGTTCTGAAGGTTTCACTTTATAGTTCAGGCTGGCCTCCAACTTGCTTTCTCCCTCAGCTTCCTAAGTGCTGGGATTAGAGATATGTGCCACTAAGCTGAGCTACAAGTAATTTTGTTGTATGAGACAGGATCTTGCTATGTAGTTGAGTTTTGTTTTGAACTCATGTATTCCAGGCTCGCCCAGAACTTGTGGCAATCCTCTTGCCTCAGCCTTCCACGTGCTGGTATTACAGGCATGTGCTATCCTGCCTAACTTCTAAGAGCATAAATATTTTTCAAAGATTCCTCTTAAAGACATTCACATTTTTCTCCTTAGGGAATGCACTGTTCATCTATAGAGACAAAGAGAAATCCAGAAAATGAAATTCCTTATTTGAAGACCACATTATCTGTAGCTCAGATATAGTCCTTTGTACATATAAACACCCTACGTTATAATCTGTGGACCGTAACTCCGAACATCCTGTGAGCCAGGCCTTAGAATGAACTCTCCTGCCATTCCTGGTCCTGGCAAGGCTAAACCACTCGATGGCACCCAAACCTAGCTTCGTACTCTTGGAGTTACATTGTTTAGCATACTGCCACATCACGACTACTGGAAAACAGGTTAACTGGATACACTTTTGCACCGTGTCCATCTGACCCATGAAAATTTGACTAGTCCTTGCCAAAGAGGTTAAGGCAGCACTCCTAAACAATACGAATGTCTTCCCTGAGTGAAGAACAAGTCAATGCATTGATGTGAGTTCAGGAAAATTCATCCTCAGCCCTCTTCCACCCAGCCATAATTACCTCAGATAGTTTAGAACCAGTCAGTCCAGTGCTACCGTCTCCCTGGCAGAGGTGTGTGCATTCGACCCAGACAGGCCCCATCTTGCGGATCCAGTTGTTAATCCCCAGTGGGCAGACAGCCCATGTTAGTACAAATCCTGTCACTGCAGTTCTAGGAGAGACTTAGAGATTATGTTGCTTTGCAGATCCAAAGCTTTAAAGATCTTTCAAATCTGTCAGATGCCAGCTCTTTCGCACCAAGAGATGGAATCCGGTGAAAATGAAACGATGGAAAATAGCTGAGAGTTACAAATCCCAGAGTCTGAGCATTTCAATCCAGAATGACAGTGTGCTGTATGCTTTCTACCCAATCTAATGTTATGGTTTGTGTCTAGGTGTCCCCGCAAAGCCTCATGCAGTCATGGGGCAGGATTCTAGTTTGTGATTAATGATCCAATGCTGGGATTACGGCTGTGAGTGCTGCTGGGCGAATGCTTGTGAGTGCTACACACATAGTGTGGGTGGCCTGAGTGCATTAGAGGGAGGGAGGGAGGCCTGCTCTCTGCTGTCCTCACTGCTCCTTTTGCTCTTGCTCCATTCTGCTGCTATGAGCTGCTGCCCTCTGCCATGTGCCACTCTGCCTTGGTGTCAGCTGATTATGGACTGAAACCCCCACAAACTGTGAGCTAAATAAACCTTTCTTTTTTGTCCCAGCAATGAGAGACACGTAAGAGACATCCAATAAGTACCTTTTCTGTAAAATTGATACTAGCTTGATTTCTTCTTCAGGTATAGTTGCAGTTCTTGGGTTTACTAACTCTTATGAGTCTTTTTTTAAGAGCAAGATTTTTTGAGGGAAAGAAAGCTTCTAAGAGAGACAGGTGGGGGCCTGGAAAAGTGGGTTGCTCTCCACTCAAGTCTTATGACAAGAATTTCACTCATTCCATCAAGAAGTAGGTTATATTTTAGCTTGAAATATAGCTTGCTCATAGTCCCTGTTTTATCAATTTTGGGCTTCCTGAATTCATAGTCTACCAATAACTTGGTCTAATTTCTTTGTGCTTGCTGCAGAATAGTCTTTCTGGTCTCCCTAAACAGCACATTTTTCTGGGTTATGTGCACTGCTTCCTGAAGCCAGTCTGCGCTTTTCTTTTGCCATCCCATTTTTTGAGAGTAAACCCTTTATCATGGCAATAAGGGACATATGGAGCAAATGTAGTAGACTGCAGGTCTCAAAATATCAATTCCTTGTCTCATGCTGTAATCGTTATTGACTGGGAATAGATTTCTAGATCAAAGCAATTTTACCTGCTAATTTCGGAAGATGCTATTCTGTATCACCCAATGTAACTCTTGAGAGGGAACGCTAAAGCTAGCTTCTTGTTGTCTTTTAGGTAACCTAAAATTTACTGGGGAAACTGTTAATATGTTTTAATCTTTAATACTATGAGGATTCACAAGTATGTTTCTGGATTTTTCTTCTGTTGTGATTTTTCCCAACTCATCTTATCCAACATTCATTAAGTTATTCCAAGCTAATGTCCATGCTTTCTTCAATCTACAAGGATTTTCTATTATTTACTCAATACATTGTTATATTTCCTGTTATTTTATTCTAGAATGTAGAAGTGGGATATTCTAAATTTCCATTTTTTTTTTCCATCTTTTTAACTTACATTCCCAGAGTTTCTTGAATTCTTTCGGATTTTCATTACCATAGCAGTAATTTTAAGTTTTAGAACTTCACTTATCTAATTATTCCTTTTAAGAAATAGCTCGAATTATCTTAACAATGCAACATCTGTTGAAATCTGAGAAGAGAATAAACTTTTTAGTTTCCGCTGCTATGACAGAATTTTCTCCATTCTGGATTGAATTCTCTTAGTCTTTATTATGCTGATATGTTTTGTCACAACTTATCTTTAAGTACCCACTCACATTAAAAATGACAGTTTGGTTACTCTATGGAAAGACATGGAATTCCTTGGGTGATATCACTATAGGTCTATTTGCTGAAGGGAAAAGTTGATAAATATTTCTGTATGCATGGGACGGGGTGCATGTCAATAAGAGATTCCCCAAATTTCAAGATAAAGACCATACCTAAGCTAACTCTTCACTCTTTAGCTGCTGGGGAATCCATAAGTTCAATGTTTTCATACAAAACTTTTTAACATTCTTTTTTAAAACTTCAAACACTACAGGTAACACTAAATCCTCCTTTGGCCACATCCAATCCCATTCTCAAAAGGAACACTAGTTACTTGGATGTTAAGAAATTTCTCTAAGCATTTTATGCTAATATAAACCCATTGGAAATGTATTTCAAAATATAGAGTGATGATCAAAAATACAGTGAATGTGTAAGTTATTACGTAAAGAGACATGTTGCAAAAAGATAAGTGTGCTTGAAGTGAGGGGGGAATGTCTTGAGTGGGACTCATGGTCGTATCTCTTACTGTAATACAATTTTCAAATATAAACATTTATTATAGTTTTAAAAATCATCCTTCACTGACCAAAATTCATGAAAATTTCTGCCAAAAGCATTATACTGTGCTCTCGTCCAATTTACTCCCTGGATCTGGTGCTGTGTAACTTCTGGCTCTGCCCCAAATTCAAGGTGAATTTAAAACACCTTAAAAAAAATATTTACCTGTGAAAGGTAAATATTTTGAACTGATTCAAGACATTGAGGCAGCCATGACAGTGTTAACTCAAGTCGCTGATGAAAGAAAACTTTTAGTACTGCTTCAGAAAGTGGTAAGAGGCAGGGTGCTGTAGCATATGTCTGTAATTAAAGCACTTGTGAGGCTGAGACAGGAGGATCACTCTCAGTTTGAGGGAAGTCTGGGCTAGAAAGTGAGTTTAAGCCATCCTGAACTGCATAGTAAAACTGTCCCTAAAAGATTTAAAAGAAAAGTGGCAAGAATGATGGGATAACTATTCAGAGGGGGCAAATAACAAGGGGAACTAATGACAATGTTTCTTAATGTAGTATTTGTTTTACAAAATTTAAATATTCACAATATACTCCGATCACACTGCCACATAAATTTTGGAAAATTTGCTTTTTCCACACCTAAGTCATTAGTCAAGTACATAACATTATCAGTCAATTCTTTTAAACTGCTGGATAGAATTTATAGTCATGACTGATGGAATTAGATTGTACCAACTATCCTGCCCCCTAGCGTGCACAATGGTAAACACTTAAAAATTTCACCACCTTCAAAAGTGACAGTGATGAGTTATTTCCTTTTAGCATTACAAATATTTGATAGTACACTCTTGGAATTTGCATCTCAGTACAAGTGAGGTCA
>PVKN010001591.1:0-14784 GCA_004027915.1 Capromys pilorides
AAAAAAGAAAGAAACATTTTTATCTGGGGGAAAAGAAAAGAAACTGGATGGCTCCATCAAGAGAAAAAGCCTAATTTACATTCAGGAGAAACTAACTTGGCAAAGGTGCAAGAAGAACTCGCGAAGGCAAAACTTAGCCTGATGGGTGCTTTGTTTTTCTTTTCCTTTCTTTCCATTGCCAAGAATTCTTTCTAGCAGACCAGGTGAGATATGTCACCTCCTGGTATCACAGGGTATTTGCGCTGGCCTTACCTGGAATATCTCAAAGCCATAGATGTCCAGGACCCCAATGTTGTACTCTTCATGGTCCTTTTCCATGGCTTTGTTGATGGACTGGGAGAGAGAGAACAGAAGCAATCAGCTCACCTTCCTCACAGGGAGGGGGGTAGCTGGGGGTGGGGCGGGGCTCCAACAGGACACACCACACACACACACACACATATATACTGCTGGAGAAACAGGTCAGGGGATGACAGGAGGCACACAGCTGTAGGAAGGTCTCAGAGCAATGTCAAGCTCTGGAAAACCACTAGCTTCCAAAGAACAATTGCAATAGGGAAAACAATGGAAAGCACTCATTTCTGACAGTTTGCTCCTCTCAGAAAGCCTTTTGCTATACTGCTTGATTTTTTTTTTACACGCTTTTCTATTCGGGCATGCTTCCATGCTCCCATTCGCTGTGGAAGAATGAGGAGAAAACGTCATTGTGGATGGCTTGCAAGCTCACACACCAAGAACCAGCCTTACAGAATCTGTGAGCATCACTTCCGGCATCTCCAAGGTGGCCGTTCTTCAGTGATCCCTCCCACACCGCATGCCAGGACAAGGAGATGCCTGTGCTTCAGAGCTCACAGAATAGATAGAGCAAGCGTCTGCAGCTCACAGTGATTATTTCTAAACCGATACCATGAGCTGCTCACATGCATTAGCCTTCGCCTCTGCTGGGCTTGCCATGTGCCGGAGCTCTGTGGACTCCTGTGACAGCGGGGACACCGTCACTGTCCCCGTATTGCAGATCGGGGTCTACAGTTGTGCTGGCAGCAAGCTCAGCCTGGCCCGCCATCAAGCAGCACGATGTGGACTCAGGGTCACTGTGAGAAAAGCCCATGCAACCCGATGGAACAGAATGAGGTATAACGGGCAGGGACAGAACAGAGGGGCCAGAGAGAGGTGGCTGGGAAGGGAGGAAGCCAAGAGGAAGACTCCTGGTGGGGGGACGTCTGGGTGCCGAAACACCGGAGTGTTTTCCACGCAAAGAACATGACACATCACGTGTGAGCCAACGGGGAGTGACACAGGACAGCAGGCCCAGTGCCCAGCACACGGTGAGTGCCTCGGGAACAAACACCAGCTCCGTTAGTGTCAGTTACACAGGCATCCAGCCACTCTTACCACAGAGAAGTGGAGGGATGGCAGGGAGGAAGGCAGGAGTCCAGCGCCGGAAGGTGCCCTGGACAGAGACAAGAGCTGTGGGTTCCGGGCCCGTTCCCGCCGCCCTCCGGCACTGGGGCTGCCTAAGGTTTCCTTCTCGGTCAGAAGAGGCATCGGGGCTGAACCACATGCGGCCCTGCCTTCCTGAGCAGGCCCAGCCTGAAGTGGGCCTGATGGGCACCCTCTCCTGCTCTGCCTAGTGACACACAAGCTTTGCAGCTGTCACTGTGGACTCAGACACACAGCCCTTGGCGCCAAGGCTCCGCAGACTGCGGTGCGGCCCAGGGCCCCCAGGGGCTCCTCAGGTGATCGCTAAAGGCCAGCAGCACAGAAGAGCTAGGAACTCAGGTGCTCCTAGGACAGCCGTGGGGCAGCACGATGGGCCCAGTTCCTTAACTCTACCTCTGCTGACTTCTGTGTAACACAGAGGTAATATCTAAGCCACAAAGTTGATATAAGAGTTAAATGTGATTTTTTTTTGCTCTAAAATACTTCCTATCAGCACTTGCGGCCGTGAGCGCTCCAAGCATCTCGAGGCCACAGTGACACACACGGGCTGGCACTGTCAGCGCTGCAGTGCTGAGCGGCTATGCTTCAGGACTGGCGCGTCACACACACACACGTATACATCCTACGTGCATGAACGCAAGTGCGTGCGTGGCATCATGCCAAAACCCCAAACATCTGTGGCAGGTTTAAATTACATTACAAGTCCTTGCCAGTCTTCCCTTTCATAGTGGAAGCGGATTCTCCTCTCCCTGTGGGTGGGCTACCCTTCCTGACTCGATTCTAAGGGGCCGAGCAGGCAGAGACAACGCAGTGGCACTGGGTCCACGGACTTCCCTGGATCTGTGATTCTGGGAAAGATAGCCATGGTCATGTTCATCACTGGATGCAGAATTTGTGAACAAAATCAAAATTTTACTGAATGCCTGTTTGGGGACTTTTTTTTTTTTTTTAAACAAAAGCATTTCTGAACTGGGGTCCCATTGTACAGAAATCTAAGATCAAGGCATGAGGATCGTGCAGCTTGGCACTCACATGCTGCCTCAGACTGCTAAATGCTGAGGAAGCAACTGCAGGCTGCCAGGCTGAGCGCAGCCCCAAGGAGACGGCAGGAAGGGCGCCCTCCTGCGGCCAGCTGCGCGTGGGTCGGCTGCACTCTTGCCATCCCCGCTGCCTGCTCGATCAGGCCTTAGCCTGACTGCAAGCCTCAGCAGCACCCCACAGAATCCCAGAGCTAAGCTGAACTCCAAGGCTGGACTCGTGGAAACTGAGAGCAGAGACGCTGCTACTGTAAGGCACAGAGCCTGGGGGCCTGGCACACAGCCGTGTGCGACAGACACGGCACCTTGGACCTCGTCCTGTCCTGGTCACTGGTCCTGGCTTGACTATGTGTGTGGTCCAGAAGAAGCGGCTGCCGTACCAAGCTAGCTAGGGTGTCTTGTAGAGCGGATCCCACAGGAGCAGTGACAGGAGGGGACAGCGCGGAGGGGACAGGGAGGAGGCGAGGGAACAGGGAGGAGGCAAGGGCCAGGAGCAACGAGTCCCGGCACAGGAGCAGCTCGCAGAAGCCGCCTCTTCATGTCAGAGCCTGGTGCGGGCTGCGTCACCCCAGTACTTACATCCACCAAGAAGTCAAAGATGCGGGAGTGCAGGGCCTTGGCCAGCGCATCCCTGGTGTAGCAGGCCTGCTCCACGTTGAGCGTTACGTGGATGGACTCCGACTTGCCCCCCCACTTGCTGTCCATCTGCCGGCTCGTCAGCTTCTCTTTCAGCCGGTCTTGGTTTATACCCAGCAGGTAGGCGGGAAAAGCCAAAACTGCAGAACAAACGGGATTCATCTTTCAGGACTGCAACAGCTCGCCTCCAAGACGTGGCTGCACTCCTGTGTGTCCAGGTCCGTGGTGCCACCCTTAACGGCCCCAGCTTCCCCTTGGCTGAGGCAGCGACCCCACACACAGCCACCTACTTCATTTTCCCACCTCATTTCCTATTACATACGTTGTCTGATTCCTATGACGACAGGGATTTCCAACCACACAGAGCAGCATCCAAAAAAGATGGTGGCCAAGGGCCCCTCCTCCCCCAGATGACAGAGAAATGCCTGAGACAGTCTGGCATATTCACTTAGGAGAATATGGGGTGGGAGGACTCCACATGTTGTTTTCTCCCTTTTTGATGCAACAGAGATCATTTCCGAAAGCTGGAAGTACCTGTTGTGACTGAACTGATAGCTATGCAACTTCAGGTAAGTATTTACCTGCTGCACAGTCACTATAAAGAAAGCACACAAGCAGGCAAGAAACCTTCAGGACAATCTAAATGAGCTGAAAATGTATCTGACCACCTAAAAACTGGACATGTGACAGTCATAGTCAGGAGGAGCTTGGTGTGGTCACTGCCCACTGGCGAAGTCCAAGGAAGGTCAGTGGGGCGCCTGGGCCGGGCCTGAGGGCACCGGGAGGATTTGCAGAGGCGGAGCTGGGATAGAGCAGGCACGGGTAAGGAGGCAGGAACACTGCGGACCTCGATGGAAGGAGCTGAAACTACAGCATGACTTAAAGCTCATGATGGACTGAATGCCACAGCCCAGAGGGCAAAGGGGGCCTGCAGGTGCCACACAGGGCACCACAAGAAGTAGGATGCAGGTGGCAGGAGCAGCATGGGGGCAGCAGAGAGCAGCCACACGGGGCTTTCTGCTTCCCCCATGGATACGCAGCAGACTCATGTGCAGTCTCTGGCAGAGACATGCAGGCTTCCTGGCCTGGGCAGCTTGATTCCAGGCCCTAAAACCTACCAGAGAAATGCTGGGCCATAGACAGATGAGGTTTCCCTGACTCATGGTCAAAATGTTCTACTAAGAATACAGAACACTACTCTCGGATATGAAAGAATGCTTGGGTTTTCCCAGTACGAAAGATTCCGAGCTCAAATCAAAGTTCTGAGCCAGGGCTGGCCAGATAGCTCAGCAGACTAAAGCACTTGCTTAGGCAGAGAGCAGTGGTCGGGGTTTGATCCCTGGCCTGCTGTGCCAGCCCCACCCCCAGAGCGCACTGAGATGGTGAACGAGACTAGGCATGGTGGCGTGTGCCTGTGATCCCAGCACTTGGGAGGCTGAAAACAGGAGGATTACTGGGAGTCTGATCTGCCTGATGAGACCTTGTAGTCCCTGTATATAAATACATAAAAACAAAACAAAACAACACAAATCCAAGTTCTGAGCCTGCCAGTGAGGCTTCGTTCTCTATATACGGCTTTTCTGAAATTCTCTGGTGGAAGGACTGCGCTAAGGGCCTTGTGACAATGCTGAAGACTTGGGAGCCTCCATTAAAGGACAACCGGCTTGAACTGCACAGGTGGCGTCGGGCTGGTGTTTCTCAGGTCAGAGCTTCCAAGGAGAGGCAGCCATCGAACACACTTGAGAAGCACACGGCCAGGACGCGACGTTCACACTCTCCAGGGGTGGCCCACAAAGGGCTCAGGCCCGCTCCCCTTTAGTTTTCATGTCAACTCGGCCTCTTGCACAGCAGAAGGACAGAAGTAGGGCTGTCGGGAGGGCCAGTGATGCTAGCCACAGTGTCCACGGCCTCAGAGGTCTTTCCTGCCAAGCGGGTCATCTCCACCAGCTTCAGGGAGGCCAGCCTGTCACAGATGCTGCCCACCTTGCTCAGCTCCGTGTCCACGGGACTATGGGAGTTTTACACAAGCAGTCAGCCCCAGCTTAACTAATGCTGTTGACTATAGAATCCTCCCCCATTGCCAACCAGGCCAAAATGGGCACAGCTATCTGGTAGAACTGTTCATGTCATTATCTTCATGATCTCTGCTAAAAAGTAAAACAACAGAGCTAAGAGTCCTGTTCAAAAGGAAAGAGAAACTGGGGTGGCAGAGAGAAAAGGAAGGGAAACGCGAGTGTACACACACACACACGCGCGCGCGCGTGATAGTTATACCACTAATTTCACTGAATTCATCCAAAAGAAAGCTTGTGCTAGTATTGTCTGAACTATCTCCCATGCTCTGGAGTAATTTAAAGATAATACATAATGTATTCATCGCTGTTTTCCTACTATCTTATCTTGAAACATTTTAAAATAAAATTTAAAACAAAAAACAAACAAACAAACAAAAAAAACAGAAGGAAAGATCGTCAAAGACACAGCCACACCTCCAGGGGCTGGCTTCCCCTGCAGAAGGCAGAGCCCAAGGGCTGCAGGGACCCCAAGCACAGGGCAGGTACTCAGAGCCCCCGCAGGGGAGCGGTGAGGCCAGCCAGAGAGGAGGCAGAGCCCTTGGGTGGGGAAACTCCATGCCATTGTTTGCAACCACCAGCTTTTAGGGCCTCATATATCCCCGTGGCTGCCCTGGTGCAGATTCCAGGACTGCTCAGAGGTCTTCCTTCAGGCTGTGCGTTTCCATGCCTGGGCACCAAAACCCCCAGCTGCAGCCGGGTAAGGGCACTGACCCAGGCCTGGTTGCCAGGGACGCAGAAGAGGGAAGCAAAAAATGAGGGCATGACTCTGGTCTAGAGACAGGCAGCCATGTAAAGCAACCCACTAAAAAGTACTGTTTCGGCATGTGTGACCAAGACAGGTTTCTGTTACTGCACTAAAGGAGGGTGAAGTTAGGTTTAGGTTTAACTGTTCTATTTACATTTGAACTGTAGGGAAGACAGAAAACCAGGAAGATGGAGCGACAGAAAGTTCCTTGCCTAGGATTTAGAAACAAAGGGCAAGGTGAATACAGTCCACCTGTAATCCACTAAGTGTGGGGAAAGAAAGGGAACTGCTACTTGTGTATTTTATTCCTCTTTATTATTAAAATTGCACTCTTCCCTTCAATGGCATTTTTATTTTCAATGTCACTATCTTTTATGACCCTTCAACCAAAACTGTTCTCCCAAAGCATCTCCCTATATCATGCTGATGACAGCCACCTAAATGCCTAAATTGAAATCTGACTGGCTTCTCAGCGACATAAAAGACTAACAACACTATTTCTCCATTAGTTAAATAAGTGGCTATTTTACTTAAAAGCCTAGCTGTCCTGCTTAAAGTAGCTAAAGCAAGGTGCTTCCTTGGATTACCAACACAGGCAGCGCTGCCCGCTACACACGCACTCCCACAGGTGCACTCGAGATGAGCAAGGTGACATAACCAGGGTGATCCACCTCCATAGTAGTCATTCAGAACACCAGAGGGTCAGAATCTGCTATAAACTTGGCAACAAAGGAACAGGTTTACAAAAAAAAAAAAAAATCAGAGGCAGCCAAGCAACAGAAAGCTCTGGAGCTGCAGGAGGGGTGAGTCTTCATGCACGGACAGAAAATCACCCGACTATGACGCTGGTGAGGAAGCAACTGCAGAACGCTGTAGCTCTCATCCCACAAACTTGGGGAAAGAACAGGAAAGAATGGGTTGATGGGAACACACATCCCTGCTGTTGGGAGATGGAAGGGCCTTCAGGGGACACTCCATGTGACCATCTTTATCATGGGCAAGTGGATGGGAAATAGAACTGGTAGCAGCAAACTCCTGGCAGGTGCAGAGCTCCTTGAGACCCAAGTGGCTCCCAGCTCGGCCCCTCTGCTGGGCAACCTCCACCTGGTCAGCTGGGCGACCCCACGCTGCTGCTGGTCTGGGCCTTCACCACCTGTCAGCAGTGGCTTCGGCCCTCAGATGTCAGAGAGCAGGGAGACGCCTGGCAGACACCCAGGGGCACGCTTGCTGGATGTGCCATGACTGTTCTCAGGCACACAGACCAGGAAGGCAAGAGGTACCCAGCCTAATTCCACAGACACTAAAACCCCAGTGGTTACTCAGCCACTAACAATGGTTATGGCTGAATGGTTCCACTGCACACTCATGTGAAATTGCTAAGTGTCAAGGCTAAAGTCCATAAAGCCTGCAAATGTTGCCTTTACCACAGTCACCAGGCCATGTTTCTAGGCATTACAGATACCTGATATATTGTTTTCTATCCCCTTACCCTGGTAGACGTAATTTGCCTTTATCAGAGAAATGTTAGGCGCTAGCAGAACTTCCTTCTTTTATGAGAAAAGAAAACAAAAAAAGATTTAAAAGGATCCTTATTTGGAATGGAAACATTCCCAGCGCACTGTCAGCAGTGAGTGGGACACTATTTATTACTGAGGATCTAAATCTGTCATCCCTGAAGAATGCTGAGAAAGGAAGAAATGGCTTCCTGGGTGTTGAGAGGATGTGTGGGTTCCGAGAGCCGCCCGGAGATTAGCCCCTGCCTGGGTGCTGGAGTCACACGTCATGGCACTTGTGGTGGATCGCGGCAGGCACAGGGCACCGCCCGGCTCTGCCGGCAGGAAGTGCGCACTCAGGTCCTGTGCTAAACTCCTGATGCACGGCCATCAAAGGCAACATGGCTGCACAGTTTCTATGTGCTCAGAAATCTCACTGGGGCAAAGTGAGAACCTGCAGGCTTTCCCTGTGGATGTGTATTCCACCCCTTGCTTTAGAACTGTTAGGGAAACGCAGACTGCGTGTAGGAAGGCAGCTGCACGGAAGGCTCATTCAGAGACGCCTGGTTTTTTGAGTGTGTAAACCATTACTCTTCACCACTACATCCGTGTCTTTCAACTTCAATGTGCAATCTCGCCCGCCAACGTGTGCAGGGTGGGCCGCGGCAGCAGCGAGGGGCAGGAGCAGAAAAGGTCCCTCTTGTCCTAGAGCCATGTTGTGGGGCCACATGGGACACATGAGACTTTCCACCTCTTCCCAACACCCCAGCGACATCAGCCCGGGCCACGGCTGGCTGGGCAGCTAGCTCCCTGTGCCCGCCCCCGGCAGGGCCCCTACGCACACTCTTCACTCTCCACGGCCGCATAGTTGCCCACTTCCTTGAAGGTGATGTTGCCCAGGTGGAGGATCCCGGCCACAATCTGCAGCACCAGCATTTGCTCTTCTGCGAAGATGCCGATCACGTTCATGGCGTGCTGGAACAGAGATGCAGATTTCCAAACCCAGGCCAGTGGCCCCCAAGCACAAAGGCAGAAGCCAGAGTAGAGATGGAGCTGGAGTCGCAAGGTGCATGGCTGGCTCTGCATGGCACTGGGAAGACCCCGAGCGGTGTGGTCACCAACCATCATGCAATCAGAAAGCCGAGCCTCTGTGGACCACTAAATGTGATAAATGCTGCTTGGAGATTTGTATCCTGATGCTAGACAGAGGCCCCTGGACCACAGGGTGCTTGCACATACGCAGGCTCTCCTGGGCCTCTAAGGAGGAGCAGTCTGGGGACCAGGATACCATCTGTACATCCTGTCCTTTGAGATCACAAACATCAGCTCCTGTCACGGTGACAGACCTGGGCCTGGCAGAGGGAGGGCCTGGGCTGTGGCCCGCCCAGAGGACCAAGGGAACGTAGGGGGACACTAATGTGAGAACAGCGTAAAGCAAGAGGATCGTCCTCTAACCTGGAAATGTCCCGGTGCAAAGAAGCTAAGGGATGATGGGGAAGGGAAGGGGTGTGGGAAAAGACTCAAGTGTCCCCGAATTTCTATAGCCGATTAAGCTTGAAGTGTGTGTCTATCACCTCAGTCACTCAGGAGGCAGAGGCAGGAGGACTGAAAATCTGAGTCCAGCCTGAGCGACTCAGGGACCCCTGCCTGGCCCAGCAGGGCTGGCACTCACCAGGGTTTCCTGGAAGTCTTTCTTGTCATCGATGTCATCGACCTTGTAGGAGCCTGAGAGGCTCAGGTAGTAGTAATAGTCCATGCTGGTGACCCCCAGGCTGTGCTTCTGCTCCGCAGAGGCACCTTCGATCAGCTGCAGCCAGAGAACACCGTGTGAGCCTGGCCCGGGGCACCCACGGTCATCTGGAGTTCCTGTCGTGGTCACACCTGGCCTGGGCAGGGAGGACTTCTGAGTCCTGTTTTCTAAGCTCATGGGTGGGCCCAGCCTCCAAATAAAGGAAGTGGGCTGGGGAGATAGCTCAGCAGAATAAGTGCTTGGCTGGCAAGAGCAGGGTCCTGAGTTCAAATCCCCAATACCACAAATAAAATAAGATAAAATAAAGGCAGTGGCTTGTGAGTGTTCACGTACTTCAAGCCATTTCTGCAAGTTCTGATTCTGATAAGACCTGCAAGACCTACGGGTGCTGTCCTGTCTGGTGACAGGAAGTGACCAGCTGGACCTGTGACCGCTCTGCAGAGAAGATACCACACTGCTTTCCTCCTGCCCAGCTCAGTCATGGCTTCTTAAAGGCAGCTGGCTGCTCCCTGTGCCTCACTACAGGGTGTCTGCAAACTGCTCTGGGTCCTGGTGTCCTGAAGCCTCTCGGTCCACTGCCTGTTCCTGGGCTTTCAGTTTTGGTCCTGCCTCCTGCCTCAGGCCTGGAAAAGACCCTCTGGAAGGGCTGTGGCCAATGGTGTGCTGCAGAAGGCTTCTGGGCCAACCCTGGGAGGAAAGAGCTGGTGTGAATCCGCCTCTAGGTGTAACCTGAAGAGAAAGGCTGCAGAGAGGCTGGGAGGACGCACTCGGCCCCTGCAGGAGGACCCAGCACACCACGGCCCTGGCCCAGCCCGGAGGCATGCTCCCAGTGTCCAGGTCCTCCTCCCAGCCTGGACCCCTGCCAGGACAGGGGGCCACATCCACACTACTGAGAAGTTCTAGGTCACTCGAGACACCCCCTGCCTTTCTCCTTTTCTGCAGAAACCCATGCTGTACTACCCCCTCCTTTGTCTCCTTTTTGTCTGAAGAATGTTCCTCCCCACACAGTCCCTCTCCTGCGCATTTCCAGGCCGGCTTTTCTCCAGTTCTTCTGTCTACCACCATGCTGCCTCTTGCCTCCACTGGAAGCTCCTCTTTGAACTCCTTGTGCTGCGCCATCTGCCTCCTCACAATTTGGCCCCCTGAACTCACCTCGTTTCCCTACATGCCAGTAGCTTGCTCTTCAGCCCAAGGTCCCAGCCACCAGCCACCAGCCATTAGCCACCAGCCTCCCTGTGCCCCATGAGCCTGGAGTGTCTGATCCCGTCCTGAGGCTGCCCCTGGCTTTGGGGACAGGGTGGGACCTAGCCCCTCGAGGCTGCCCTTGGCTCTGGAGACAGGGCATGATGCATGGCTTCTTTCTCACAGGCCGCGCCTGCTCTTCCTCCTGCACACGGAGGTGGCCCAGGCCCCACCCCAGGAGCTGCTGCCTCTTATCTATCTCCCAGCTTCCATCGTTTCTTTTATGCCAGAGTTATGAACTGTGGGCCCCTGACCTACAAACCAGGGACTCCTGGAATGCACCGTGGGCCCTGCCACCCAGGGGACACTTCTGTCTAGTGTTCTGCAAGTAGCTTATTTCATTCACTCATGTATTTGCTTTGATTAGAACAATTTTTTTTTTTTTTTTTTGATGGGACCAGGGTTCAAACTCACGACCTTTAACTTGCCAGGCAGGCACTTGTGACACAGAGCTATCTCCCCGGGCCCCTGATTAGAACAATTTAAAGTACAACAGCTTTCACAGAAGTTTTTGGTCCTGTTGTACTTCTCAGCCAACAGCTATTAACTATGAATTATCTGGTGTTGTCGGAGAAGTCCGTACAACTGCGAAGACTGACGTAGTTTTTAAACTGAAAACCAAACCAAACAGAAACAGTCACCTGGCCAATCTTCAAGACAATTTTAACATGGATCCCTGATAGATTATTTATGGAAAATATCCATAAATAACTTTAAGCATTAAAAATCTGAATATGGCATTTTTTTTTTTTTTTTAACATAGTACGCTACTTTTCAGCTGAATGGGATGCTGCTACAGCCTGGAACATACTTCTGAGGCATCCTGCATGCTGCTAGTGCCCCGGACTCTCCTGGCTTCTGAGTGGGCACTTGTGGGGCTGGTGTTAAAGACCTCAAGCCATCTCTTCTTCCTCCTCTCTGACCACCCAGCCCTGGTCTCCCCACATGAATTCCTACGTGGCAAAGACTATGCTCCTTTTGTTCTGAAGTGATGTCTTGATTATTTACCTTGTGTGTGTGTGGGGGGGGAGTGGGGAGAGACTGGCACACCAGTAAGACGTTCCCCTGCAGTATAGGGACTGTCTCACACTGTCTGCATGGTGACTTGCCCTGGCACAGTGGCAAGCCCTCATTGGCTTGGTAGAGCACAATGTCTAAGACAGCATTTAAAAACAATATGGTGGGGATGGGGCGATAGCTCCACAGTCTAAGCACCTCCCTGGCAAGTGCAAGAACCCAGGTTCGATCCCCAGTACCACATGCTGTGCTGGGCCTGGAACCCTAGGTGCACTCTGCCAGCTGTGAAACTGGGCATGGTGGCTGAGACAGGAGGAACACTACAAGTCTGAGCTGCATAGCTGCTGCATAGTAAGACCCTGTACCAATTAATTAATTAATTAAAAATATAAAAAACAATACAGAGAAGTAATATCAAGTAGGAAAGAAAAAAATATAAAGGAAAACCTGGTAGAAGATGTGGAAACTCCGTTCCCCAGGGTTCCGCATCACCACCCTGGACTTTTCTAGAAGGAAGTTGGAGATCTTCCCACCATCTGGTTCTCCACCTGGGCTGAACTGGATTTCAAAGTATTTTCCCTGCAAAAAGGTTAGGGATTTCCGTGAGTGGCTGGTAAACAAAAACATAAGGCACCCAGCTGCCTTTGAATAGAGTATATAATTCAAGGAAGCTCATTAATGAAACACATTCTGAATTATTCCTGATTCTGGCCTTAACTTCCTCATTTCTTTCCTACCAAACAATTACCCAAGCTTCTGAGGGATCCCGTGATGCCATACTGAGAGACACTCAGTCCCTAAATAAGGCTCCGCGACTCTTCTTGGCCGCTTCCCCCGGGAGGAGGCGCTAGGTGGGAGGATACGAAGTCCCGCGGATTTCCCAGGCCTCCGCCAAGGAGCACCAGGACTGCTCAGTCCCCTGCAGGGGATGCAGTTAGCGCCAGGGGACGCGAGTTAGCTCAGGTGTTGAGCTAACACCGGTCAGTTTCTTCTACCCCTGCACATCTAAAATGCTTGTTGAAAATAAAAGTACTTTCTGGTGCGTCAAGTCCCGCGCAGCTCCTGGGTTTGTTTACTGCCGTTACTGACGCACCTTTCCAGACAGTGCTGGGAGGAGCGATCCAAGCGCTGCTCAGGAAAAGGCTCCCAGAGCACCGACGCCCACCTGGCTCTTCCTAGGGTTCAGGAGCATGGGCTTTCTCAAGGCCCAGGAAGGTGCACTTAGGTGATGAGCAACTTGCGGGGGTGCCATGGGGCGCGCCTGAGCTACGCCCGGAGTCGGCAGCTCACCCAGCTCACATTTAACCGCGTAGAACTCGAATACACGCCTCAGATCACCGGCCTCAGGCCGAGTTCTGCTGGTGCAGGCAGGCAACTGGGAGCCGGGCCTCCAAGGACAAGCAAAGCCCTCGGTGTGCTTGCCTTGTCGGACCTGCAGCATTTCCAAAAGTGGCTGAGAGCCTCTGCCCTACGTGCTATGGTGTTCATGCTGGGTCAGAACCGTCATATCCAGGCTAAAGCTAGAGACTCAGACATTTAGGACGGCGGGCAGGGCCAGGCAGAGATCCAGAGCAAGAGCACAGGGCTGCAACCGGAACCCTGCCTGTTATGGGAAGAGGCTCCAACTCTACGTAAAGTGTGGTGCCTTAGCTAGCGCTGGGTAAACAGTCACTACGTTATTTTAAAACACTGCTTCAAATATTTCACAGCTCTTTTTAAATTTTAAGAAAGTTATAAAAGTTTAAATTATATATAAATTTGTACAATTAAGCACTTTTTTTAAAAAAAAATGAAATTACCCTTAGCATCCCCATGAGGCCCCTTCCATATCCTCATAATCACTGTAACAGTGCATCCTGATTTACATCCACATTAATCTCTTACATAATTGTATACGTTTCAAAATAAAAATGGGACTATACTACAAATATTCCATTATAACCTTTTCAAAAATCTTAATACTATGCTACAGATACCTTAAGTTGTTATTCAACAGAAAACTTGGAGAATTTATACAAAAAATGTGATTGGGTCAAAAACATCGACTACTTTAAAGTTTAATAAAAATACCAATGGCAGAGCTCATGCTTGGGCCTGGCTTTGATCTCAAGGACCCCCACCCCTGCTCTCCAAAAACTGTCCAGTTGCTCTCCTCATTTGCCCATCTGACAGCGAGAGAATGGTAGAGTTTTAAAATTCAGATTTTTGTCATTATTAGTGGGTATCTTTTTATGCCATTAGGTGTGGCAGCCAGACAGCCGGCCGGCCGGACAGATGGACAGACAGACAGACGGACAGAATGCCTGTCTGAACTGCCTATATATACTGCACTAGTTTTGTACGAAATCTTATGATCAGATAAATAATAAATGCTTGGGTTTTCAATATTTATAGAAAACTGACTTAAGTATCCTCTAAGGATAAAGAACAATTGTTAAACTTTCTGCTCTTCCAGGAAGGTGCCGAGGCCAAGGCAGGCGCAGGAGGGCTACACTCTTGGGGTCTATGTTTACCAGGTTGATTTACAATGACAATCAGCAGAAAGCCCACATTTTCACTCTTACTTAACTGTCTAGAAACTTCCACATAAAGCACCCTATGCATGAGCTGAGAAGCATGTGCTGAACAAATAAATAAACAACTCCTACCACCGGAACAAGGAAAGTAAGGAGGGCGTGGCCACCGTCATGGGCCTGGGGCTGGCAATCCACACAGAGGAGCAGAGGCCTTTTGGATGGAGACTTGCTTCCAAAATAAAGAGTGAAACATAAGTAGTTTTTCCCTGAAATTCCTACTATTTATTTAATGGGTTTTTTGTTTTTGTGCAGGGTCTCACTATGCAGCTCTGACTCACAGTGATCCTCCTGCTTCCTGCCTCCCAAGTGCTGGGATCACGGGTGTGTGCAATACCACATCCGGACACCATGGACTCCATCGCTGGCTTGGCACACCCACGAGCAGGACAGGCCCAACCGTGGCCCTTGCACTTCCCTGAGCAAGTGCTTAGCCTGCTGAGCTGTACCACCGGCCCTCCTATTTATTTAAAAACAGCCAGCCCAGCTCACAGATGGCTTCTGTTGTGTGCTGGTGCCAGACACCAGCCATACGCCCAGGCTACTGGGCAAGCGCTTACTTCTCTGAAGTGCGGCTTCTCCGTCCAGGGACCCGCTGCATCTCCATCCTCGCCTGCTTCCCAATCTGCACGCCAGGAGGCACGAGGCAGAAAATGGGTGAGCGGCACTTGGAACACGCGTAGCCCTGTCTCTTGGGTGGGAGAGCGGGTGGCCAGGTCCCGCGGGCTGGGGCGCTGTCACCTGGGGGTGTTGGGCAAGAAGCGTGCACAAAGGGG
>PVKN010001591.1:14884-50296 GCA_004027915.1 Capromys pilorides
AGGGGGGTTGCCACTCGTGTGCATCTGGCTCCAAGTAACTCCAGCAAAGGACAACCTAAGAGCGAGGGCGCACTGCTTGGGGAAATGAGCACTGGCCAGAGGCCTCCTGAAAACTGGGGAGCTGTGCCCAGGTCCTCTGGGGTGCAGAGGTCTGGGTGACCACGGGAGCAGACTTACGAATCGGCTGGAGTTGTTGTTGCGGACGGTCTTGGCGTTCCCGAAGGCCTCCAGCAGTGGGTTGGACTGCAGGATGATGTCCTTCACGTGCTGCGCGCAAAGACAGGGTCAGAAGGCACGGACACCCCGCCCCAGGGCCCTGCTCCCGACCTGGGAGGGCAGCACCCTGGAAGAACTGGTTCTTCACAGATGCAGACGGGGCCATGTAATGGGGTCTCTCACATGTCCTAGCTTGATTTGGGAACCCTGGGCCAGTGTGCCATCAGCAGAGCCAGCTGTGGAGGTCATAGCTGCAAGCCCAGAACTCCCAGGGGCTGAGACAGGAGGATCCCAGGTGTGAGCCTAGCCTGGGCTCCCTAGGGATTTAGCCAGATGCGGTCTTGCAATAAAACAAAAAAGAAGCTGGGGATTTAAGCTCCATGTGAAAGTCCTAGGTTTGATCCCCAGAACAATAAAACAAAAGCGCCAGCCTGGGTCTCCACCCTGCCCCTCTCTGTGCCTGGGGGAGGGGGACATGGGCTCACAGCAGAGGAAAGGGGTCTTTTAGTTACTTTTCTTGCACTGCTGAGACCAAGCACCCAACTCCCAAAGTTAAAGGGGCAAAGGTTTATCTAGCTCACAACTTGTAGAGGGTCAGTGCATAATCGGCTGGCTCCAGGGCAGGGTGGGCTGGCACAGGAGCATCCCAGAGGAGAAACAGCCCATGGCAGGCAGGAGGCAGCAAAGCAAGAAAGAGACAGAATGCACTTCTTTCCACCCCTCACATCGTATCCAGGCTCCCGGGCTCGGGAGGCACAAAGCCAACCGCTGGCCTGATAGCAATCACACACTCTCAGTCCCAGCACGGCACCACGAATCAGTCACATGCTCTAGACCCAGCTGCACCTAACAAAGCCCCGTGCATGACAAGAGGCTTTGGGGAGACTTCTGGACAGAAGCCATGTGAGGAGAAGCACCAAGGCTGCTCTTGCTGTTCTCCTGGAGCTGCCACTGTCACCACAGGTCCACGGCATCCACCTGCTTCTCCATAAGCAGGAGTTACTGTGTGGGAAGTCAGCCTGCCCCCCAGCTGCCAAACAAGGCCATAGAATATAACTGGGCACTTCTCAAACCTCAGTACCCTTGAGTCACCTGGGGACCTTGTGCAAACGTGGGTGTGGATTTAGGGCCTGGGGTGGGGCCCAAGAATCCTATTTCTAACCCGTTCCCTGGTGCCACTGGTTGTACCGGCCTGGTCTACTCCAGGAGTGCGAGGGGACTGCAGGGGAAGCGTGTGATTTCCAGACACTGCGACTCTGTGCTGGCCCTGAAAGGCCTCGCACCTGACGGGACTTGAGGCTGGGAGCTCCTCCCACAGTGAGTCAGCCTGTGCTTGTAATTATTCACATGCTCCGGTCACAGGCTCCAGAAATAACAAGTTGTCTGGCGGGCGCTCCTGAACTACCGACTAGCTCCAAGCCAAGAGCTTTGTGTCACTGTCCTCAGAGGAAAACAGGAAGAGTCAACATGCAGTGCAGTCTGGCTGCCAGGCCACAGAGATGGCAGACCGGGCTGGGGATGGCGCAGCCCTCAATGCACAGAGGGGCCGCCCCTCCTCGGGCTAGCACCGGGCCTGTCCACGTGTCACGGGGGCTACCAGCGGCTCCTCTCTGTATAATCCTTGCTCTTCTTTGTCAAATGACTCTGGAGTTCCGGGATCCTCACTCAGACCCTTTATACCTTATCTGCTGGCCAGGTGTGCTCACACAGATTCCTCAACTGTCTCTTAGGAAGAGACGCTCTTAAACTCTTTCCTCTTTCTCCTCTTATTATTATTATTATTGTTGTTGTTGTTGTTGGCAGTACTGAGGATTGAACTCAGGACCTTCACACTGAGCTATATCAACAGACTTCCACAGCCCTTTACATCTCAGGCAGGGCTTACTACATTACGGCGCTGCTCAGGCTGGCCTCCAACTTCCGCCCTTGCCCTGGCTTCCTACAGAGCTGGGGTTACAGGCATCCGGCACTACGCAGAGCTTTGTGCTTTTCTAATAAGACTCTCCCATTCATTGGACCTCGACAGAGTGCTATTTAACAATAGACAGAGCCAAAACAGAAAGCACTTCAAGATGCCTCTTAAAACCCTGCGGCTGACCTTGGTGATGGCATTTCTTACTAAATGTTTCTAAGTTTTAGAGTTGCTCTACTGTGGGGCATGAGCTGTAGCTAAAAAATACCACCTGCCTTGTGCTCCATAACAAGAGCCATGGCTTTGCCTGGCCCGGGTGCCTAAGCCCTGCCACCATCACCTGGCCCTGCAGAGTGGGAGGGGGCTTGTTCTGCTCTGGGGGTGCTGTTCCTGCTGCCAAATGCTGGGTCTGAGAGCACACAGAGGACCAGCCCAGCACCTCGCTTCCGGACCCTGTGGGTCTCTGGTTTGCCAGTGCCAATGCTTCTTCTTCAATTTTGTTTTTCTTTTCTTGAGATAGAGTCTCACTTGTAGCCCAGTCTGGCTTGAACTCATTACGCAGCCAAGGGTGGCCTCGAACTCGCGGCGATCCTCCTGCCTCAGCCTCCTGAGTGCTGGGATTACAGCCGTGCATCATCATACCTGGCTCTTGACTCCTTTTCTTCTTACCTCTTGAGAATCTTCATTCTCTCGGCCTTCTTCTTTACGCATCTTTCCTTTCAACTGTCAATCTTCCTTTCTTTTCTGTTTTCCTTTCTCAGTCTTTTAATACTGGTATGAATTTCTTCTACTGACAACTTATTCACATGATTTACCACCTAAGTACGTGCAGAGTGACACAGGCCCCGCCGTGTCCCCCATCTTCCCACCCTAAGACTATCGTGGGCACAAGGGACACGCAACACAGTCATTCAAACAAAAATATATGACATCAGTGTTCCGAGGCTTGATTTCTATAGCTAACATACATCTCAAGATCATTCCCCATCAGCACAGGAAGCCTCTTTATAGAGCCGTGTAATAATCTGTTTTATGATAGACAGCAACGTATTTCACTGGATGAAGATTTACGGAGTACTGTAGTTTTCACTGAATAGATCTTTTACTTCTTTAGTTAGGTTAATTCCTAAGTATTTAATGTTTTTCGATGCTACTGTAAAAGGCATTCTCTAATTTCTCTCTCAGTGTGTTTGTTACCTGTGTAGAGGAATGCTATTGACTTTTGTGTGTTGACTTTGTACCCTGCTATGCTACTGAATTTGAGTATTAATCCTAGTAGCTTCTTGGTGGAGTTTTTTGGGTCTTCCAAGTAGATTATCATGTCATCTACAAATAGTGATAGTTTAACTTCTTCTTTACCTATTTTTATTCCTTTTATTTCTCTCTCTTGTCTAATGGCTATAGAACTATATTGAATAGGAGTGGCGATAGGGGACATTCTTGTCTTATACCAGATCTCAGAGTAAAAGACTTCAGGTTTTCCCCATTTAGAATTATGTTAGCCGTTGGATTGTCATAGATGATGGATGAACATTTATTTCTAGTCTTTTCCATTCCAAAAAAATGCCATAAGCAACTCTGTAAATGTTGAATTCTACACATATTTCACCATCTCTGATAGATAGAAACTGAATATGGCAGCATGTGCCTATATTCCTAGCTACTGGGGAGGCTGAGGCAAGAGAATACAAATTTGAAGCCTGCCTAGGCAACTTAGCAAGACTGTCTCCAATCAATTGACCAATAAATTGTCTTGACAGACGTGGTGGGGCACTTCAGTGATCCCAGCACTCAGATCGTTGGGAGCTCGAGGCCAGCCTGGACTACAAAGTGAGCTCAAGGCCAGCCTGCACTGCATAGTGAGACCCTGTCTTAAAAAGATAAAAAAAATTTAACATTTTTTTTAAAATAAAAAAAAAAAATTATCTTAACAGAACTGCTGAGTCAAATGTTGCATGTGCGTAAATTTGATAGGCCTTACAGAAATGTCCTTCTTTAAAGTATACTGGTTCATGATTCTGCTACCAATATGAGAGAATGACTATCCCTCTGTCCTTATCCACAGTGTTTATTTTTTTACTATTACTTTTTATGCATTTAGTACAGGGTCTGCAGGGTCTCCGGGGTCTCACTACACAGCTCGGACTCATAGTGACTCACCTGTTTTCAGCCTCCCAAGCACTGGGATTACAGGTGTGTGCCACCATGCTCAGTCTCAGCTGACATCTCAGCATGCCCCAATGGTGGGACTGGCATAGCATGCCGGGGACCGAATCCCAGTCCCTGCGTCTGCCTAAGCAGGTTAGTCCACTGAGCTATGTGGCCAGCCCTACAGTGTTTAAAACACGGCAGAGGATTTATTAACATGACAGGTAAAAATAATTCCTAGTTTTAATCAGCATTTCTCTCATAATCATGGTAATGTATTTTCGATGGGTAACTTTTTTTTTTTTTTTTGGTTTTATATATATATAGGCCTTACTATATATATGTGACTCAGTTTATTATAGAGAAAGGTAACTAAATGAGTTTCAAGGAAGAAGATGTGGAGACACAAACTGGACGCGAGCCTCCTGACCACAGGCTTCAGCAGCCCTGCCGTGGACCCGGATGATTTTTTCTCATCAAAAGTTGATCTTTTGAGCCATTTCCATGTTACAAATCTGCTGGCGGGTTTCGCAGCTTTCCCACTGGCAGTGGCAGCAAGGCTTTTCATAGCATCTTCGCCACTTAATATCCTCCACGAGCCCATCCATCGTGAAGATTCTTGGCAGTGTCCTGTACGCACCTCCCATGTTCCCATCCTGCACCATCACAGTCCTGGCAATGAACTTACAAGGTTTTGCCACGGTTTTGGATTTAAGACATCACTCTGCAGCGCCATCTGCCATTCCTCCCCAGCCGGGGATCCAGCTCCTTCATCCCGCTAACTTCCATTTCTATGTCTTCTTTATTTTCCTCTCCAGCGGTTTTTATTCATTTGTGGAGCTGGTTACACATTAAGCCTGTCTATCTCAAAGCATGCTATTTATATATTTGCAAATCTCCTATTTCTTGGTCATGGAACTTTTCTGTAGAGTTTTTTTTTTTTTTTTGTGGTACTGGGGATTGAATTCAGGACTCTGTGCTTGCCAGGCAAGTGCTTATTCTACTGAGCTATCTCCCTGGTTCCCCCCATTCATCTTTAAACAGCAAATGGAAAATAAATGCACGGATAGACAGATCCACAGCCAATGGGAACCTCTCACGCTGGGTGACGTCATGTCGGGGCGGCTCACCTGGACCTTGGGGCCTCCTCCGGACACCCGGGAGATGTAGCTCATGATGTACTTTGCAGCAACCGTCTTCCCCGCACCACTCTCGCCACTGAGGACAGACAGACAGACATGCTCAGCTCTGCTGTGAGTTATGGTTTACGTCCAGACCTCCCCCAGCCACTGTGCGCGCAGGTGGGGCTGCCGGGCAGTGATCCGATCCAGGATGTGTGGTACTGGCCTGAGGGCGTGGTGACTGGGTTGGTTTAGTGCAGTTCTGGGTGTGATGGTGAGAGAAGGCCTGGCCTGGGCATGGGTGGCGCCAGCTACAGGCATGTAGCCTGGATGGAATAAAAAGGGAAAGCGAGACTCGTGGTCCTGCTCTGGCCTACCCTGCCCTGGGCTGTCCCCTGGCCGCTGTGCTGCCCTTCCCTGCAGCCAGCTGACCATGGGCTGAAACCTCTGCAAACTGGGAGCTAAAACAAAGCAAGCAAAGTGGCGAAAACAAGATGAATCACCAGCTGCTCTTCACCAAGAAGACAGGAATTCAGAGAAAAACACAGAACACAGATTGAAAGAAGCTAAATTCAACAGAATGAAGTCGCTTTAAAAACGTATGAATAGTTACGTGGTGTAGGCAGTCTTGGTAGTTAGCACCGAGCACGGACCAGGCCCCGGTAGAAGCGCTCTAACTGCCCATAGAGGGGGCCCTGTGAGGATCGTTACAGAATGCTAGAAGGACAAAATCATGCAGAAATCACAACGGACATCGAGACAGTGAGCACAGGGGACAGGGGTATGAAGCAACGCTAAGCAAGATACCCGACTCAAGGTCCACATAAAAGGAGCTTACTCGGGTGTTTCTTCAGTGGGGAATGGGGTGGCTGGGCGTGGCCGTATCTGTCATCCCAGCGCTTTGGGAGGCTGAGGCGAGAGGCTGTGGAGGATCTGAGCTCGGGCCCACCTCGGGTGACTCAGTAACTCACCAAGACCCCACCTCAACATAACGATTAAAGAGACGCTGAGAGTGTGGCTCGGTGGCAGGGCACTGCCTACTGTGCGGAAGGCCCTGGTTTGATTCCCAGAACTGCAAAGGAGAAGAACTCTGAAGCACACGGGGAGAAAACAAAACAAAGAACCTGGACGAGCAGACATCCTGGCAGAGGCAAGGCCATGAGAGCACTTTAGCTCACCATTTTTCAAACTTTTTGTGACATCGTATTTTTTTGTAAATAACAAAAGAAAAAAGATACGGAGGCCCCCTGAGGCTTCCCACCCTGTGCCCCAGACTGAGGCGGACTTCCTGATCTTGGAAATTCTAAAACTGAAGAGTGAGGCAGCATAAATCACATCCTGCGGCCCGGCTGCGTTCCGCCTGTGTCCTAGCTGCGCGGGAACGGCCCTTTGTCAACAGTCTGCCCTCACAAACCCCTGTTCCTTCCTTCAAAATCCCCCGTGTCAACACTGACCTCAGTCCCTAACCAGCTCAGCTCTGTCAGATTCCTTATCTTTCCTTTAGCAGCCTTCATGTTACCAGGACAGAATTAACCAGATTAAAAGAACACACATTGTAGGGCTTTAGCCTGGAAAAGCCAGCCCTCTGCTACTCGTCTGACCTGTTTGCTCTTGGTGACCAAGGATTTGGAGGTTCACAGCAGACGCTTCCCTATGAGCATCGGCCTTGTTCACCATTAGCAATCGCTGAAATACTGGAGGAAAGGGGACAGATCTGCTCGGGGTGCAACCAAGCAGGGTAGCCTTCTCCCTACAAGGAAACTGAAATCATCGGTGAAATAATTTGGTTATTGATAGGTACTCGGCACAGCAGAGATGCAGGCAGAAGGACAAAGGGAAAGGGGCTTTATTATTTTTGGGGACACGGAGAGAATGTGGGGCAGGATGAGGAATTCTCTGGATTGGAATAAAGGGAGGCAAAGGCTTTTATGGCCTTTTGCCAGGGGTGGAGTTTGGAGAGGATGTTTAGATACACCTGAGGGAGCTGACTGGGGTCTGCCCTGAGGTGGTGGGAAGGATGAAAGTAAATTATGTGCTGGGCTAAACTGGAGAAGAAGGGGGAGGTGGTCCTAGGAAGATGGGCTTTTAAGGGCATCGGCCATTTTACAATGACCACTATGATGAGTTTAGCAATTCATACTAGGGCCAGAACCTACCAGTTATTTGAAACCAAAACAAAATAAAAGGAGTTTGTCCAAACACAGAATGTCACTGGATTTCCTTGAACTAATATAAGGAAAGTTGTCGCCGAGAGATTATCAGGCGGATGGAAGGAACCATGCTTCTTCACTTGGTCTATGCAGTTCATGCTAGCGCACAGCTCCCTGGCTTTCGGGGACCACACTGAAGTCTCCAGAGACACACAGCAAGCAGAAAGCCAGCTATTCTGGGATGAAGTGTCACCCTACTCAGACAGAGCTGCTGGGCGCAAGCATGCTTGGCCAATTCAAGCACACGAGGAAAGTATCTTCTCAAATGGTGAAGGTAATAAAATGACTTATATACTAGACCGGAAGCCAGTGCATACTCTCTAAAGCTCAGGTTTTGTCAACAGTGAAACTCCATTTTATGCTTTGTACCATTACAAACTGTTGAAACTATTGGAAAATCTAAGGTGTAATGGCATAAGGACCCAATGTAATCGTGTGCAGACTTCTGAAGTGACAAAAGAAGATTATGTAGCAAAACAAAGACAAGGCACAGAAGGCCAAACGGCAATTATTTATTTATAAATGTATTTAGTACAGGGTCTACAGGGTCTCACTACTAGATCAGACTTATAGTGATTCTCCTGTTTTCAGCCTCCCAAGCACTGGGATTACAGGCCCACGCCACCACGCCCAGTCTCAGTCACTGTCTCTGCGTGCCCTGGGAATGTGGCTGGCACTGCACACTGGGGATCCAGCCCAGCTCCTGGGCTCTGTCTAAGCAGGCGCTCTAATGTGCTGAGCTATCTGGCTGGCCCTCTTTTTTCTTTTGGTGTGATTTCTCTTAATGTCCTTACTACATTTTGTGATTCCAATTAGCCATATAATATAGACATTTTGTTTTTGTGGCTGCCTCAGCCTCCCCTGGTGGAGGGACTGGCATGGCATGTGGTACCAGGGATGAAACTGTGGTCCCTACACTTGCCTAACCAGGTGCTTTAGATCACTGAGCCTGGAGTCAGCAAGATGGCTCTGCGGTCTAGAGCACCTGCTTAGGAAAACTTTGACAACCGCTGGGACCGAGGTTCGATCCCTGGCACCAAATGCTTCGCCAGCCCCACCCCCACTCCCAGGGCAGGCTGAGCCAGCTATAATATAAAAAAAGTAAAACAATAGATCACTGAGCTATCTCGCCAGCCCACATTTTAGATTTTTTAAAGAGCTTTTCTAAAAAAAGTGATCACATAACATCAAAAATCAATAATCATCATTTCCATGAGGTTACTTCAACATCTTATATATCTTCTGTAAACATATTTTCTATAGGTTTATATTTTCATATTTAGAATTCTTTTGAACAAGCTCTGAGATAAAGGAGAGAACAAATCCTACTAGACTTGTGAAACGCCAGGACAGCTACCCACCTGAGTTTCTTGAATATGACCAGACATGAAATCTTTTCTCTCTTCTATTGAAGTAAAAGAAAAGTGCACCAGTGGAAACTCTCCACAAATTAAGTATGCCAGCGCCCAGACAGGACACCTACACTCTCAGTAACTGTGATCTTTTTCAGATTTACAGCAGTTAGTTCTGGCTAAATACTGCTCTGAGCTTTTATTTCTTGGTGTCAACTCCCATACACTCCAGAAGTCTTCCTTGACCATAGCTGGCCATTTGGTCCACACATGGTTCCCAGGAGAATAATGACCTGAGGCCTGCAGCAGGTGCAACCCTAATTATGCTGCTCTTCTAGGGACCAGGAAACAACTAGAGTAGAACACAGATTCACAGAAAGTGCGTGTATCGCACCAGCCACGCAGCACTGTCTCTGGGGCTGCCGGCAGTCAGGGACACCTGGTCTGCTTATCCTTACAGCCAGCCTCTGCTAACCTAACAGCACTCACCTGACTGCCATGTGGGGAAAAGGATGAAAAGTAAAAGCCATGGAAGTGAGGGAAATGAGGGAAATGGCCCTGTGCTTTCTGGTCTCACCGCCCGTCGGCTCCTCAGCATAGCTGAATAACGCCCACGTGTAGGACCTTCTCCAATCTTATGGACCTAGTCTCAAGAGTGGTTGTAGAACGGATTTTTAATTCTGCAGTTTGTGTATAGCTGGCTAGAAACAAGACCAGCAATTCAAAATCAAAGTCAAGGCAGACTTCACAGGAAATATCAATGCAAAGAGGAAATAATGTAATATTTGCGAATGTGTTCGCTACAGAAATGGAAGCACATGCTAAAAAATTCAAACAACTGGAAAGAATGTTAGGAGAGAAACATTCTTCCGAGTCCCAAGGTTATTCCTCAGTTAAGTATCAGGAGTGCCTCCAACTCCCTACACGTCATCCTAGTGCATGTGGAAGTGCACCAGCCTTCGTGCTGTTGCACTGCCCACAGAAGCGGTGACCGTGTTCCCGCCCGGAGAACATCCTTTCTTAGTTTTGGGCCATTTCTCCCCTGCTGCTCTCCCACTGCTGCGGTTTCCTCGAGCCCCCAGGAGCTGGTGTCACAGTTCTACCTTTTCCTCCTTGTCCCTTCTGCAGCCTGGTTCCAACAAGTTGCCGGGGATCTAGTTGTACTAGGATCTCTGCAGCTCCTGAGGCTCCATGCCAGGATGTTGGGCCCGGGTGGAGACCTCAGGATGGGCTCACACTTCCACCCCGGAGTGAGTCCTGGCTTTCCTCTGACCGGCTTAGCAACCTGGGCAATGCTGCGGTGAGGGGAGCCCCGCACTCTCTTCTGCTGCTGTCCAGCTTCCTGTCTCGGCTGAGGGCAGCGTTGTGCCATGCTCTTCAAGCTCTGAGCCTCCTTGATCGCGTGCAGGGAGAGCAAGTGGTGGGTCTCAGGCATAGTGCCACAGCAGTGGAGCTGGCCAGGCCACAGGGCCAGGACCAGACCCCAGAATGGCTTCCCCGGAAGGCCTTGCAGCTTCCAAGGAGGATACATATTAAAGACCCTCCCAGGGCTGGGACAGCCAACAAAAATCCACAATGCTTCCTAAAGTAACTGTGAAGAGCCCATATCATCAAACTCGTAACTTCGCCAGGACTTTATAGGGACACACTCGCTTAAGTGGACTCCTGCCAATAATCCTGTCTGAGCTCACACACAGTTGGAACAATTAACAGCCCATATTGATGCATCACAAGATAACACCATTCTGCAAGAATGAGAAACTGCGTCCCAGAAAGTGTGGCAGCCCCTGCACGGACAACAGATTCCCTGACAGCTGCGGAGTGCCCAGGACTGGAGTCAGACATAGGTGATGCTCCTCAGGGGCCATCTGTGGGGTGCCTGGGCTGAGAAGAGGGATGGCCCACTCCTAGAGATAATCATATACACTATCATGGAGCAAATACAGCAAGCACCACCCAGAAAAGCTGAAACTACTGAGCCACAGCTATAGATTTACTCTTGAATGGACTGAGAAAACTGTGGCAAGTGCCTGCTTAGGCAAATGCAGGGCCTGGGGTTCCATTTCTGGCACCATTTGCTGCATTGGCCTCACCCCAGCCACCAAGACCAGGTGTGGTGGTACACACCTATAATCCCAGCACCTGGGAGGCTGAAAACAGGAGGATCACTAGAGTCCGAGCTGCATAGAGATCCTATACCAAATACACACACACACACAAAAGGCGACAACATAAAGAGTTGTTATTTCTTTCTGATCCTAGACAAATCACCAGCTAATTGGTGTTCTTGTCAGACAGAACTCCTTTCCAGTCTACCTGGAAAATGGCCCACAGCAGCGCTTGCTTTGGCAGGGCCTGACTCAGCAGGAGAAGCCCCACATTCAATTTGACCACCAAGTTTATCTCGGCTCCACTACTTACTACTGTTGTAACACTTTTCAGTGTCACCAGTGCCTTTTTGAGACAGGATTTCACTATGCAGCTCAGGTTGGCCTTGAACTCACTTTTTAGTCCAAACTGGTCTCAAACCTGCAGGGATCCTCCTGCCTCAGCTTGAGCGCTGCGATTGCAGGCATGCACCGCCATGCCTTGCATGGCACTAGGTTTCCGCATGCCCTTACAATCCCGTCTCCGTCTGTAGTGGTCTGTATCTAGTTGTCCTCACAAAGCCTCACGTAACTCATGGGGCTGTCAAGGGCGTGGCTCTAGGGGTGGGGTCAAAGGACCAGGGTGGGGCTTGAGGGGCATGGCCAGGAGAGGCGCGAACCATTAAACTGACAGCCTGTGCAGTCAGAGGTCCCCCCACCTCCAGGCGGCGGTTTTGTGCGGAGGTGTGGAACAGATCATCCTGAGCGCCCCAGCCCCTCCTCCAGACCTATAAAGTGGGGGCAGTGTCCTGAAACCTCCAGGAACTGTGAGCTAAGTAAACCTTTCCTCCCCTAAGCTTGCGTGTCCACTATTGGTCTCAGCAACCACAGAACAGTAACTAGGACACTGTCCTACTTGTCTTGTGACCTACTTGCCTTTGTGACCCTGCTCAGAGGCCTGTGAGACCTGACCTGGATCAACAGCTTTCTCTGCAGTTCCTAGCTCTTCATCCAAGGCCGGCACGGGACAGAAAGGCCGAGGCTCCAGACGGGTCGGTCTGCTAGGTCAAGGTCTGTCCTCCAACGGCAGGCATCACCACCACTACCACCACCTCCCGGCATGCGGAGCACAGGGCCAGCAACACCCAAGGCTTCAGGGTCAAGCTGCACCTGTTGGGGATGCTTTTCTCCTTGGGCTCTAGTGTGGGCTCATCAGCTGCACTTGGGCCCTGCTCTCTGGCTCAGGATCTACGGCAGCTGTGAACAATTCCACCACTGCATGGAAAATCTGGGATGCGGAGCAGCAATGTTTACAGGAGGGCACAGACCCCGGTCCAGTGCAAAGCCACACAGGGCTAAGCTCCAGCAGACTGTTCAACCTGCAGTTTTTTTTTTTTTTTTTAAGTCATAACTAATATAGAGAATTGGGACTAGGGATGCAGCTCAGCAGCACAGTGCCTGCCTGGTAAGCCTAAGGGCCTGAGTTTGATTCCCAGTACCAAAAAAACACAGATGAAGTTGCATTACTTAGACACACTATGTATTTCATAAGCAGCTCAATCCAACCCTCTTCACTCAGCACGGTCCGGCTGGCTCGAAGGTGGTCAGGGCAATGGAGTCTGTGGCCTTCACAAGTTTTGGAATCCTCTTAAGCTTCATTTTCTAGATGAAACTTGGAGCTGCAAAGATGCCGATGACCAGCACTGCCAGCCAAAAAGGTCATAACCAGGGATGTGCACGCCGGGAGGGTAAGCTGCCTCACTAACAGCGCTCAAGACAAGGGACCCTGAATCAGGATTTCAAGAGCCGGAAGCCCCGGTTCAATAACTTGGGGTGCTGGAAAAAGATATCCATGCAGGGCTCATCACAAAGGAGCTCAAATAGGATCTCTGCAGGTGGAGCCTGGGAACTTGGACAGCCACTGAGCTGAGGGGCATTTCAGAAACTAGCTGAAGCAAACAGCATCCCTGAAAGGGACCAGGCAGATGCACCACATGGGGTGGGATCAGCATCCTCAGAGCTGGGGGCAGCGAGGAAGCCTGAGAGGCACCCAGGGCCAAGCCCTTGCACTCAGTCCTGATGAAGGGCAGGGCGGACCAATGGGGGGGGGAGGCGGAGCTGGGGGTTCTTCCCCCTCTAGGAAGTAGATGAGGCCGCCCTCTCTGGCAGCACTAGGTGTCGCGACCTGAGTATTTTAGCCGCCACCTGTTCACTCTGAACTGAATCTTCCATCGCCCTCCACAAGGTCAGCTGATCTCCTGGCTGGCACAGTGCACCAGCCGGTGTAGCTGGCCGCTGGTGAGGTTCTCCCGAGACGGGGCAGCAAACTCTGGTCTAAGTTTCATACTTGTCGGTCTGTGAGTTTGCGTGGGCAGAGCCCTGGGGCTGCGGGAGACCCGGCCGTCCAGTGCATGGATGAGTGAGCTCAAAGGCTAGGACTTCAAAGGAGCTCATGGCTGAGCAAACCGTCCTCATTACATGCAGTTCGCTGCCCTGATTTCTAGCCAGAAATAGTTCCAGACCATCCTATCACTAGCCACTGCTTAGAAAGCCGAGCAGATCTGGAGGATGGGGTGACATGCTTTTAGGGGTCGCGCAGTCCAGGCTACAGAACATGCAAAGTCACAACGGGGTGAAGGTCTGGAGGACGCTGTGGAAATGAGGGTATTTACTCATTCCCTACACAGGCGCTACTAAAATCTCTAGTTTTTCCAAGCCTGCCAGAATCCCTCAGCACCAGCAGCCAGCTTCTCTTCTGGTGCACAGAAAATGAATTTTGACACACGCATTTGGAGGGCATATTTAACTCAGCCCCCACTCAGCTGTGTCGGGGGCCGCAGACCCCTCGTGCTTCTGCTCTCAATTCCCTGGGCATGCCAAGGAAGCAAGAAGTGCAAGGCCGGAAAGCTTGGAGGCCAGCTAGCCAATCAGTTTCCTCTTGGGGTAGGAAACTGAGGCCCAGGGACCTGCCCGACATGCTAGGACCACAAGGTTAAGCGTTAGAGAACGCTCTAAGCGTTAGAGAATGGAGCCGGGAGACGTGGGGCTCTTGGCCTCTGTGCTCGGACCGCTAGGCCCCGGGTTATCCTGCCTGACAGGTGCTTGTGAGTGCCTGTGGCTTAGGCATCCAGGTAACGACATGGCTCATGACGGACACCACAGAAGTGACAGCACACACCACAGAAGTTTTCATCTCTAAAGGAAGTGGAGAACAATGGTATTCCTCAGCCTTTGGTAAGAGCCAGAAATCAAGGCTCAGGCACGTCGGCAATATGTGATTGAGCTCCAAAAACCACCTAGACCCAGGTGACTCCAAGAGGTGGGCTCATGGAATGCCCTGTAGGGTCCCCCAGGCCCATGTTGTGTGCCTGTCAGGTTCTGCTTTGTGCCCACTGATATGAGGACGTCATGGTCATAAATGGGCACTCCTGCGTCCTGGTGCTGTCATGAATTACAGGGTGTGGAGGGCCTCTGGAGCTGGGCCACATGGCTCCCTGGTCCACATCACCTATGCTAGGGCACAGCCACCCTAACAGAGAAGGTCCTCAGGAGCAAGTCCCCCAGGTACTCGCCACCAGAAGAGCAGGAAAGGAGGCGGTTGGGAAGCTCTTCCACGTGGTATGACGTACCTCTAGGCCTCGCTCACGAAGGTGCCTTCAGCCTGCTGCCACCCCGAAGCACCTTCTGGTAAGGCATGAAGTCACCCTCCCAAGGAGGCCCCCAAAGGCCTGACCTTCACCTACCCTAAGGTTTAGATCGAGCTAAAGGACCAAATGGAAAGAATCACACACACCTGACAACAGCTACAGGACAACAAACTTGGTCTCTTTAGAAATTTGGCCTCAGTTGGGCATGGTGGTGCGTGCCTGCATCTCGGCACCAAGCGAGGCTGAGGCAGCAGGACTTCGAGCTTGAGTCCCACTGGGGCAACTTAGTAAGCCCTGTCTCAGAACAAACAAAACAAGCTGGGGGTGTAATTTTGTGGTAGGGCATCCTGTGGTCTGATCCCCAGTTGTAGGGTGTTATGGTTTATATGTAGTTGTCCCCCCAAAGTCTCATGCAATCATGGGGAGGGGACTTCTAGAGTTTGAGACTTGAGTCATGATCCACTGGGATTCTGTGTTTTAGTACTGATGGGACTATGGGTCTGAGTACTGCTAGGATTACTTGACTCTTGATCTACTGGGAATGTGTTTTAGTACTGATGGGGTTATCGGTTTAAGTATGGCTGGGATTACTGGTGTGGCCTAAGGTGGATAGGCTAACACAGAGAGCCTAAATGTAATATAAAGAGAGACAGAGAAACAGACATTAGCTGTTGCTCTCTGCTGCCCTGGTTGGTTGATTGCCTGTGTTGTGACTGTTGCTGTTCCGCTGCCATGAACCGGATGCTCTCTGCCCTGCTCCACTCAGCCTTGGGCCAGCTGACTATGGACTGAAACCTCCAGCAACTGTGAGCTAAATAAACCTTTCCTTCCTTCATTTTGAGTGTCGAGTATTTGTCCCAGCAATGATAGAAGAGTAACTAAGACACAGGGGAAGGGAGAAAAAAAAAAAAAAAAACGATGTAGGGGTGGGGACGGCGGGCATGGTGGAGCTCAGGGGCAGAGCACACCCTGGTGTGCAGGAGGACTTTGTCTGACAGTGTCAATGTTGAGGCTAAAATATGGTGATAATGAGGAAACTGTGGCAAGATAAAAATAAATTTACGATTCATAAGCAAATGTACCCAGCTTGCCTCGATTTGCATAAAGAAAGCAGCAGGAAGGAACACATCAGAGACAACTAGAGAAACAGGAACAAAGGCTGCTAGGTTTGAGATGACACTGAAGAATTATTCTCAGTCATGACAGAGGCCTTGGGCTGAGGAGAAAATGCTTTTCTTTCTTCAGAGATCTACACAGAAATATCTAAGGGTACAGCAATACACGGTCTCCTTCTACCTTGCCATCCAAAATCTGCATTTCCCTCAGAACAAGTCAGGGTTCCTGTTTTATGGTTTTCATTTTGGAGCCATTGTAAATGGTTCACACAATTAGAAAGTGAAATTATAGGATCATGATGTGTACTTAAAATGCATCAATGAAAAGCCGGGCGTGGTGGCGCAGGTCTATAATTCCAGCACTTGGGAGGCTGAGGCAGGAGGATCGGTGTGCATTCCGAGACCAGCCTTGGCTACAAAAGTGAGCTCAAGGCCAGCCTGAACTGCACAGTGAGACCCTGTCCCCCCAAAAAAGAAAAAAACAAACAAAAAACAATTCTAATGTAAAAAAAATGAAATAAAATTTAAACATTTTAAATGACTACAATCATAGTCATTTAATAATAAGGGGGCTAGCCAGATAGCTTAGAAGATCAAAGCACCTGCTCAGGCAGATGTGGGGACTGAGGTTTGGTCCCCAGTGTGCAGTGCCATCCATACCCCTGGGGCTGCTGAGATAGTGATTGAGAGTGGGTGTGGAAATCCCAGCACTTTGGAGGCTGAAAATAGGAGGATCACTCTGAGTTTCATCTGTACAGTGAGACCCTGTAGACCCTGTATTAAATACATTTTTTTAAAAAAGTGGAATAAGGAAGTTAACGCTGATCAGGTTAATACATTAAAGACAAAGGAAAAAAGTTATTTCCAGTGACTTTTAAAACCATAAATGCAGTGGTACTTTTGTTCATGAACTTAATTTGTTTCACGATTTTGGAAAAAATGGCCACATTCGTATTTGTGTGGCAAAGCTGGTTGTGGTAGTGTCTGTCACCTGAGGGAGAGTTTACAAAGACAAATAAAAGTTTTACCAAAAGCTACTGTTTTCAAACCAAACTGCCTGCAAATAAAACTGTTCTGGAGCTGAGGTACGGCGGGGCCTTAATTCTTTGGCTCCATTCTCATCCAGTCCAACTTGCAACTAGACCATGGGAAGAATCAGGTCCATGATCTGAGGCAGCACTGAACTTGTGGTCCAAATACTGAGCTTTAAGAGTTACTGACAGCGATCCTTTCCTGTGTTACTAATGTGCCACCCTGCTGCATACGTGGACAAGAAAAGAATACAAATTTAAAATTGAGGTCCAGGGAGATAGCACAGCAGTCTAAGTGCCTGCCTGGCAAGCGCAAGGACCCAGGTTTGATCCCCGGTGCTGCATGCCATGCCAGCCTTGTGCTGAGCCAGCCACTGAAACCCAGTGTAGTAGGGCATGCCTGTAACCTCAGTACTGGGAAGGCTGAGACAGGAAAACCACTATTAGTCTGAGCTGCATCGAATACATAAATAAGTCTTTAAAAAAATTTAAGAGGCCAGTGAGATAGCTCAGTGGTCTAAAGCGCCTGCTTAAGCAAGCTTAGGCAACCGCAGGGACAGGGGTTCAATCCTAGGCACCACATGCTGCCCCACCCCGAAGGCAGGCTGAGCCAGCCATAACATAAATAAATACATAAAAATAAAGAGAGCTGGAGAGATAGCTCCGTGGCACAAGTGCCTACCTGGCAAGTGCAAGGTCATGAATTTGAACCATGGTCCTGCCAAAAAAAAAGTTAAAAAAATAATTGAAAAAAAATTATTTTTTTAAGCCTCATTCATTTATTTGTGTTATGGTCAGCTCAGCCTGCCCTGGGGGTGGGGCTGGCACAGCATGTGGTGCCGGGGATCACACCTTGGTCCCCACACTTGCCTAAACGTTTCTAGGCAGGTGCTTTAGACTGCTGAGCCATCTCCCTGGACCAAAAAAAAAAATAAATTAATAAATAAAACTGAATTCAGTATTGCTATAAATAATTCTGACACTGTTATTTTAATAACTGCTCTCTTGATGCAGTTTTTAAAAACTATTTATTTATTCATTTATTTATTTATATTATGGCTGGCTCAGCCTGCCCTGGGCGTAGGGCTGGTACAGCCTGCGGTGCTGGTGATCGAACAGTGCTCCCTGCGGTTGCCTAAGCTTGCCTAAGCAGGCACTTTAGACCACTGAGCTATCTTGCCGGCCCGTGACATTGTTATTTTAAAGTATTAACAAATTACTCTCTTTATCCATTTTATACACATATACGTACATATGATATACACAACAAGTGTTTGTTACATGACATATATCACATGCAATATAAAGCAAATAGTTGTGTTAATGCCATTAGGAAGCAAGATTTTTAGCTAAGAGAAATGGGATGTGAATGTAAAAATCATAGAAATTTAAAACTCCCCAATTTTAGCTGGGTGTGGCGGCCTGCACTTACATCCCAGCACTCTGACAGGCTGAGGCAAACAGGCTGCAACCTCAAGCCAGCCTGGGGAACACGCGCCTCAGTGAGGCCGGTCTCAAAATTAAAAACAAATAAAACTTTATTTATTTATTTAGATAATTGGGGTCAAATGCAGGACCTTACGTTTGCCAGACAAACGCTCCTGCCACTGAGCTATATCCCCAGTTAAGCCAAATAAAAATTTAAAAAGGCAGCAGTGCAGTACAAAGGCCACAGACTCAATCTTGAGTACCACAAAAAGAAAAAAATTCTAAAATCTTAAAAAAAACACAAGAAACCAGAAATAGTGGCATGAACTCACGTTTTGTCACTTTGTGGAAAAGTTGGCATTTCCCAGCCAGGAGCAGGGCCCTGCCAACAGAGCCAGTGACTTGGGGCACAGATTAGTGGCTGCTAGTGCCGTGGCCCCAGGTGCTTTGTTGCTTTACAGGTTTTGATGGCGCGCTGAATGGAGCCCCAGGACCTCACACCTGCTTGGCGATGGCTCTGCCCCTGCCGGCAGCCTCAACCCATGCTTGGAACATCTTAGAAAAGAACACTGTGGGACACAATGGGACGGGTGGATGGATGGACGTGTCAGGGGGCTTAACACACAGACGAAGGCCTCTCATGGCCAGAGATGAGATCACCTGCACCTCTAAAGATGAGAACTGCAACACACGGAGATAAAATATGTCAAGATCACTAGTATGAATGATATCGAAAAACATAGTGCCGTGGGAGGCTCCTAGGGCAAAAACATTGTTAATCTAGCTTTCATCTGGGTTTTCCATAAAGTTGTATTTTAAGTTGATGAAATAAACTAGTTTCAACTAACATATGCAGAAGAAACAGAAATATAAGACAACCATTTTTTTTTTCTTCTCTCTCTTCTTTTTGGTTTGTCTTTTTTGACTCAGGGTCTTCCTACCTAGTTTGGACTGCCCTGGAATTCACCAGGCGCCCAGGCGGCCCATTCTGAACCCATGGTGCCCTCCTGCCTCATCTCCGAGGAGTGCTGGCATGACAGGCGTGCCATCACACTTGGCTGAGAAGGGCTGTTCATTCACTCACACTTCAGGGGGGACAGCGAAATGGGAGCGCATGATGGACGCGTCCACTGACAACCTGAACATCACAGTGAGGGACTAGCAACAGCCTGGTTTGTCACACAGCGTCACTGATGAAGTATTTCTGCCCAAAACTGATTGAGCTTTTAGAGTTAATGAGTAACAGCCAAATACAGACAACAGTGGCCTAGTTATAAGCATCGCCACTAGGTACTGTCAGACCCAGACACGGGAGGGCCTGGAGGACCGTCTTCCTTACCACGTGAAGGCCCAGAAAGGCTAACAGCTACTGATTGAACAACGCAGGACATAGGCCAACCAGGTGCAACTGTGGACCTAGGATGGACCCAACGTTTTTTAAAAAGCTATAAAAAAGAATTTATGTGGCCATCATTAGATTGCAACATTAATAATTACATGAATAATACAATAATTCTTTTCTTAGTGGCAGTTTCGGGGATCAAACCCAGGGCCTCGCGCATACTACCCACACACTCCGCCGTTGAACTATTCCTGCACCTCCAAGAGTTACTCGCTCCGTGACGAGATTTGCACACGTGTAACTGACACACAGCAATGTGCTGTCTAGGATTTGCCTCAAGTAAGCCAGCAGGGCAAGAGGGGAGGAAAATGGGACTAGCCATGCGTCCATAACGTGCAAATGGGCAATCAATAGAGACACACACTGCACTATTCGTCCTCATTTCATGTATGTCTATGGACATCCATAATAAAAGCTTTTTTAAAGGCTTAAGATTTTTTTTTTAACTTATAGTAATGGACACAAACGTGTAGCACAAATGGTTATTGGCTACTAGGGGGATAAGATGTTAAGTGTCAAACTCTAAGTGATAGGAGGACCGGTGCCTGTGTTCCCTGCAGCTGTGTTTGTGTCTGCAGTAGTAAATGAATCCAAAAGCTCTTAGAAGTGGCAACACTCAGAAGGGGTCAGTGTTACGGTTTGTATCTAGTTGTCCCCCCAAAGCCTCATGAAAATCATGGAGCTGTCAAGCACAAGGCTCGAGGGGCAGGGCCAGAGGACTGAGGCGGGGCTTGAGGGGTGGGGCCAGTGCCTCTCTTGGAAGCAAGCAGCAGATCATCATGGCGGCACAGTTTTGAGGTCTTGCTATGTAATTCAGGCTGCTTTAAATGATGAAACCTCCAGTAACTATGGGCTAAATAAACCTTTCTTTCCCCAAGCTTGTGAGTATTTGTCCCAGCAATGAGAGAAGAGTAACTAATACAGTCAGGTTAAACAGATTTCAAAGATAGCTACCTAGTGCTGGCATCTACTATAATGTCCTCAAAAATGCAAAGCAAATGGCAACGGTATATCCAGAAAGCTTAAATCCCAAGTACTGAATTACTGAAGAAAGAAAGCACAGGACCCAGAAGACAGCAATGCGGTGGACAACAGAGTGACAGTTATTACACTTCCAATACGTTAGAACGTCCTACATTCAGGGCTGGGGCGGCATCGCTTACCTTGGTGCTCAGGAAGGCCCGGCTGGCACCATGTGCTCTAAAGCTTTAATGCCGCAAGCAAGTGGCACATGAATAGGCACCCCATGGGAACAGGGCGCTTTCACGGGCAAGCATGAGATGGCCTGGCTATAAAGTGAGTCCAGGCACAGCAGCAGCGAGACCAACACTGACACCTTACACAGCCTCTGACATCAGCAGCTGCGGCCCAGCCGGTCCTCCTGGGGCCAGTGGGCGACACCCCATCTCTCGGCCAGGGCTCCTTTCCGTACCTGATGATGACACACTGGTTCTCCCTGTCGATGACCATGTTCCGGTACATGCTGTCAGCGAGGGCGTAGATATGGGGTGGGTTTTCATACTGAGCCTAGGAAAGAAACCAGACAGAGCTGGGATGAAACAGAGCAACACTCGGAACTCTTCTCTTGGCCTTGGCAAGCAAGGAAGGCTGCACAGCACAGGGCCACAAAACTCCCTAGGGGATAAAGTCACACCCCACAAGAGTTAAGAGGAACTTTGCACGCTCTTCCAGGCACTCACACCTGTGACACCGCCCTCTGAGCTGCATCCCAGGTTCTCCCCACCCTGCCCTGCCCCACACTGGCCTCCGTGGCCACCTGGCAACAGACAGAAGACAGAACTACCAATCGCCTGAGCCTGGCTTCAGCTAGAACTCTTGAGTTCCTAAGTAAACTTTGCTAAGCCTGAAACCCACAGATCCTGGGATCTCAGAAGGAACTGAGAGAGTTTAGGGAGGAAGAGAAACACGCTGTTCTGGAAGAGGTGGGAGGTATGCTTCTTTAGAGGGAAAAACTGGTCTGGCTAGCTTGTTGCGTGTTTACTGGGAAAATCATACTGAGCAGAGGTGGTGAGCATCCTGGGTTTGTGATGGTGGCCTGGGACTGCTACTCTCTGCATGAATAGAAAACTAAATTAGCTGGGCGGGGTGGCACACTCCTGTCATCACAGCACTTGGGAGGCTGAGGCGGGAGGATCACTGTGAGTTCAAGGCCAGCCTGAACTACATAGCAAGAACTTTCCCCAAATGACTAAAACCCAAGCCCCCAATGGTTCTCGATGCCCAGCGAATTCTTCAGTGTGGCTCTGGTCCATTCCACGCAGTTTTCATGCATCTACCTCTAATCCGCCCTCAAAATTAGCAGAAAGAGAAACACTTCTGTGCTTGCAAAGTTGGCACAAGACGGCTTCTTAACTTCCAGGTCCACACACCCATGCACGAGAGAGCAGCAGATCCACAGCGGGGCGCTGCCCAGACCCTGCCTTTCCCGATCTCCCGTGGAGCAGTGCTGCCCGCGCCAACCTCCCAGGTGACCTGGTGGAGGGTGGCAGAGGTGCTGGCACAGGAAAGTAACACAGGTGTGGTGGGGCCCACCTCTGGGTCCCCAAATGTGACAGGAAGGAGATCAGAGCTCGGGTCACCAGAGCCCAGCGAGGACAGCGTGGTCACAGGGCGGGTTCCTCCGGGGCCCAGAGTCTGGCTGCCCCCGCCTCGGGTGTGTGGGGGGCCTGGTCCAAGGTGGCTGTGCAGTAGGGTTCCTCCTGAGGCCTCAGAGCAGCCTGCTGAGGGTTTCAAGAGAGAGGAGGGTGGAACATGGGAAGAGATGCAGGAGAGGTGGGAGCGAGCGCTGGGCACAGAAGTTGGAAAGTGGTTTGGCCAAAGTCACAGTGACTTCTGTGCACCACCCTATCCTCTCAGATTCATTCCCACACTCAGCGTCGGGGTCCTCTAGCTAACAACCTGTGACGAGTGTGCCTCGACTTTCCTCATCTGTGAAATGGGGGTGGAGTTCAACCAGCCAGCATCCAGCTGTGTTATTACTGTTACAAACACACAGACCGGTAACAATGAAAGACACTAACTGCTAACACTGCTGTCTCTCTTTCATTTGTTTTCAGACAGGGTCTTGCCATGCAGTTCAGGCTGGCCTTGAGCTCACAGTCATCTTCCTGCCTCAGCCTCCCAAGTGCTCTACCGATGTGCACTACCATACCCAGTGAACACTGTTATTTCTTAGCATTGCTATTTGTTTTTATTAAAGAAATATCTTTCCAAAAAAATCTTGCAACATCTCCATAGAGAGAATCTGGGACAGATGAATGAGCTAAAGGAGCCTCTGCAGCAGCTCCTACAGGGTCCTGGGAAGAACTGCCTCCCCCACCCATGCCCTGCACCTCGCTGTCCCCAGGACGTTGGGCCAAGCTTGCTGCCCCAGAGGCTGACAGGGCCAGGCACAGCCTGGCTGCCGACAGTGCTCTCCCCACCACGAAGGCAGCAGCATCAAAGGCCTCTTGGGCCAGGCACCGGCACCGTCCACGTGGCAGCTGCGGCTCTCATCTCGCTGCCTTCCACTCTAGCCGTGGATGCAGGGAGCACTGCTGCGCGCCTTCCAGAGTCAGGATTAATAAATGTGCCCTTCTGCCTCACATGGGCAAGGGGGTGGGCAGTGGAGAGAACAGAGATGCAGAGGTGAGGAGGTGGAGAGAAGCCACATGCCCATGCTCAGGCCGGGGCTGCCCTTGGTTTGTCTGTTTAGTGTATTTGGTACAGGGTCTCACTACCCAGCTCAGACTTGTAGTGATCCTCCCATCTCAGCCAACCCAGTGCGCCACTGTGTCCAGACTTAGTGGCTGGCTCAGTGTGCTGGGGCAGGGCTGGCGCAACATGTGGTGCCAGGAGGAATGTCGGTCCCTGTGCTTTCCTAAGCAGGTGCTGCTTGGCCTGCTGAGCTGTCTTGCTGGCCCTTGGGCTGCCCTTTGGATCCCAGGACTCTGGGGCCAGGTGTGTGTGGGGATTAAGATCTCGTTAATAAACGGAGGAAAGATTCGCTCTGCGGTATTGAGCCCTGGCTACAGCTTAACAAGGCTCCACTTCCAAAAGGCGTAACCCCACCACCCTCTGCTAGTTGCGTCTCACCCATTACTGCTCTTTATCCCTCTGAATCTCTGGCAAAGGAGGGAGCAGAAGGATCACCCCCAAACTGTGGGCCCAAAGTCCCATGTCCCTGATTTTGAACATAAATCAGGCTCCAATAGGAGTGGATCCCGAGGCCTTTCATCGATGCTCTCAGGAATGCAAACCGAACAGTGTCCTTTCCTGGAGCTTCCCCACTAAATAATTCATGAGAAAATGCGAGTGCATCGCCGGTGCCAGGAAGACCTACCAGTGCTCCCGAAAAGCCGTAAGCACAACAGCAATGTGCAGAGCACGTAACTTACCGCTCCCTGGTACATCTCGATTTCCTTTTCCCCAAAATATGGCATCTGCTTGAAGGGATTGATGGAGATCAGCACGGACCCAATGTAGGTCTGAGTTGGAACCTGGTTAAGGGCCACAGTGCACCTTCAGAGAGACACGTTTTTCACATTAAGTAACCAGATGCCATCGAGAACGAGTAGCATCTACCCGCGAAGCTCCTGGTCTTTGTCTTCTAAACGATTACAAAGACCAACAATAGCACTTATCCAAGGAGCTCTGCTCCCTTCTTCCTCAGGAAGGGCAACAGATCTAACTGCCGAGCTTCGACCAAAAGACATCGTTGTATTAAATAAATTAAGCTAGCATCTGTCCAGGCCAGTAACATGTGGTGCCGAGAAGGAACAGGACAGAAACGGCTGTGAGCCCACGCAGAGCCCAGCTGACATCCTTCCTCCTCTTCCACGATAAACAATTCTCCTGGGAACTGGACTTCTCAGGTAGAGCAGGACAAACTCAGCTACGCCCGCGCTCAGTGAGCAGCGCGTAGCTACCTGCAACGGACAGCTGCTGCTTCAGAAGCTGGGGCGAACTGCATGAGGCCAAGCGAACTGCATGAGGCCAAGCAAACATGGCTGGGAGGAAAATGACAAACTCAAGCAGGTCAGATTAGGGGAAGGCCCAGGAAGGCGTCTCAGACAGGGCTTTGGGCCTGCTTAGGTGCTCACCGCACATGTTAACGTTCATGTGCCCAAGTAAATGAAATTCTCTAGCATACAAGTTACTTCTCTTGGTGTCAGGCACAGTGGCACACACCTGTGACCTCAGCTACTCGGGAGGCTGAGGCAGGAGGAGGGCAAGCTTAAGCTCAGCAAGCCCAGTCCCCAAATAACCACCCTCTGTGCACACCATGCCGAGCATTTGTACTGACTGTGCTGCGTAATTCCATGGCAAGATGCAGGAAGGGAAGAGAAAGAACCGCTGCCAATATAGGCCAACGCAAATCAAAGGGCTCCTCTGCTCACTGGGGACTTGGCTTTTTTTTTTTTTTTTTTTTTTTGTCTTTTTTGAGACAGGGTCTCGCTATGCAGTTCAGGTTGGCCTTGAGCTCACTTTTGTAGCCCAGACTGGTCTCAAACTCGCACCTATCCTCCTGCCTCAGCCTCCCGAGTGGGGGATTACAGGTGTGTGCCACCACACTTGGCTTTGCTTTGTTTTTGAGACAGGTCCTTGAAGAAGGTGTGGTCTGCCTCAAACTCCCACCTCAAGTAGTTCTTCAGCCTCAGCCTCCCACAGGCTGGGCCCACAGGCTGGAGCCACTGGGCCGAGCTCAAGTTGTTCCGGCAATTACTAAGTTCAAAATATTTCAAAATTTTACAAATAAAGAGCTAGATTAAGGCCAACTTATACATAACTTATACATAGTAAAATGCATACAGTGGAGAGTCTCTTCCCCGATACTGACACACGAGGGTCTGCATGCCCAGCACCACGGCCCAGGCCCCCTTCCTTTGCACTCTGGCCTTGGGCAGGCCGAGCCACTGAGCCACAGCCCACAGGGATGCACCAGAGCGCACCTGAGAATCCAGCGAGACAACTGATACGCAATGCTTGGTATGGCGTGTGTACCGGGCCAGTACTATGTCCTTATTTCACATCTTGGTGACATCGGTTTTGTCACGGCTGAAAATCTCAGAAATCATGACGTATGTTTCCACTGCAGCTTCTTAGTTCAGATGAGGTACAGTATTATTATTTTCTTTTTCTTTTTCTGTGGTACTGGGGATTGAACTCAGGACCTCACACTTGCCAGGCAGGCACTTATTCCACTGATCTATCTCCCCAGCCCTGTTACCGTTATTGAACATGGATGGCTGTGGGCAGGGCTGTATCATCAAGCCATATGTTTATACGTGAAGGCAAAAATGAGGAATGATTTGACTGCGTCCCTGATGAGATCGATGACGCACATTGAAGATGAACTGGTAGAGGACAGGAGGTAGCAGTGTCATGATTTGGTTCTCGATGTCCCCCCAAAGCCTCCTGCAGGCTTTCAGAGGTGGCTGAATCTGAAGTTTGTGGCTGACTCATGGCGCAGGGCTGGGGTTATGGTGTGAGGGCTACACCCACCCTGGGGCACAGTGCACAATGTGAGGGCAGGGAAGAGGCCTGCTCCCTGCGGCTCCACCTCTTTGCTCTGGCTGCTTTTGCCGTTTTCTGCTGCGGTGTATGGCTGCCCTCTGCCATATGCCACCCTGCTGTGGAGCCAGCTGAGCGTGGACTGAAACCTCCACAAACTGTGGGCTACATCAGCCTTTCGCCCCCTAACTCTAGGTGTCAGATATGCTGTCTCAGCAATGAGAGAAGCAGCTTCGGCAAGCAGTTTAGTGGCACACCAGGTTCCTGGCTCTGGGCTGGCAGTGGCCACTCTAAGGTATTAAGAGAAATGCACTAGCGCTAGAATTACTCAGCCGATAAGAAACATCCAGGACACTGTAACCAAGACTCAATAGATGGTGATGAGTAATCAAACATTTATGTGGCACTAATATACACAACTGACAACTCCCTCACTGCTGTGGTTAGCCCCACTTTACTAGGAAGAAAGTGAAGCACAAGGCAATTTTAAGCCTTGCTCAATGCCAAGCTGGTCAACTGCAGAACCACCTTTCAACCTCAGGCAGGCTGGCACAAGTCTGTGCCCAAGGTCTCGCTACGCAGTTTATACTGGCCTTGAACTCTCTGTAGCAATCCTCCTGCCCCACCTCCATCCCAGTGCCAGGGTCTATGTTCTTCATTGGAAAGCAAAGACATCACTGGGTGTGGTGGCACACTCCTGAATTCCAAGAGCCTCTGCCAGGAGCCCTGCCGCAAGTTCAAGGCCAGCCTGAGCTACATGGTGAGTTCAAGGCCAGCCTGAACTACACAGTGAGACCATCTCCAAAGGCGGGGGGAAGCAATGACTTCTTTCCATAGCCAGCAGGTACTGTTATTTACTGTTGTCAGACTTAGCAAATGAAGTAGAGAATATCTACTTAAATTTGAAGGCCAAAAAACCACTGATTTTGTAAGTGGAAATATGCCAAAAAAGGAAGTGCGCCTTCAGTCACCCTTGGGGCGCACTCTGCTAAGTTATTTGTGGTTGATGAAATTCAAATGGGCCCGGAAACACATGATTTCTGTTAAGTCTAAATCAGCGATGCCAGGATTGAACGCAGGGTCAAGGGGACTGGGGGACACAGCTGAGGTGTCTTCTGACTTGCTCTTCGGATTCACTGTGTATTTGAAAACTCTGGCAAGCTGGCGCCAGCCTACTATGTCAGCAGCACTATGGAGGCTCAGGCAGAAGGCCTGCAAAGTTGAGCTCAGCGCGGGTACTTCAGTAAGCCCTTGCCTCAAAGGAACCTGTGACAAAAGGGTCGGGCACAGAGCATGGTGCAAATGCACTGAATCTAATCCCCAGTCCTAGAGCGAAGGAAAAATCCATCTTCCTTAGTGGGCATTTCTTAGCATCCTCCCTACTTGGAGGGATCCTGATGAAAGCAAATTAACATGATTTGTCTCATTGGATTCACGTGCTAAATGAACGTAATGATTCCTACTTAGTAAGCCCGACCCAGGACACACAGCACCGCTAGACCAGCCCTATTTCAGAAGAGGAGGATGGTCATCCTTTTTTATTTTATGTTTATTTATTGACATAGGATCTCACTATGCAGCCTGGAATTGTAGTGAGACAAGAGGTTGTCTCAGCCTCCCCAGCATTGGGATCATAACTGCAGCTGGGGCTCCAGGGCTCGCATGGCATGGGGTGCTGAGGACTGAACTCGCATCCTTGAGTTTGCCACATAGGTGCTTAGGCCACCGAGCTATCTCCCCAGACCCAAGGATGTCTATCGTTATGCACCTCCATCTATAAGTAAAACCAAACATGGGCAAACACAGAGTCCCCTGGAGACGAGCCGCAGAGGAAACGTGGCTAGTGCCACCTTGTCCTGCACAGAATGGAGTGGCCCAGCACCTAAACCACAGCTCCAATCTGCCCCCAGCCCCTTGCTACCCACTGAGCCTCCGACCACCCAAGATGTAGAATTCTGTGGTGTAAGAGCTCCAGATGTAACCACTGTGCTCCCAGCTGTTGATAAACTGCTCTGTCAAGTGCTGCTTCAGGAGTTCTCGGCTTTTCACTAGCTGACATAAATTTTGGTAATGACCTAACTAAGGAGGCACTTGGAGGTTAAACATCTCGTTCAGATTGCTCTAGGGTAATCCTGAATCAACAATCTGGATTAGAATACAGAAAACGTATTGCTCCTCCTAAATTTCCTGAGAGTTCTCATATTATTTAAGAGAACTGCTCAAAGAACTTGGTTTGAGGTGGACAGTGAAGCCCATTCCATGCCAGACAGCTAAACCTAAATCAAAAGACCTGAGCAAAGGCAATCGTGGATGTAAAGAAATCACATTCTAATCATTTCAGGCACCCACTGGCCTCATTGAGACCTGAACAGCTCTGTCTTCTCCAGCTGCATGGATCAGGGCGGCCTCAGATCCTGGCTGGTGGGGCCAGATGGGCACCGGATGCCCCTTTGGGCTCCCTCCCGATGTTCCTGAATAATTCAGGCAGTGCACTCTCGCCGCCCACGCAGCCCTGGGCGCTGAGGGCGTGGCCCTCATAATTTTCAGGATGTGCAGAGATAAGAAGCTAAGCTATGAAGAAACCAGGAAACAACGCCTGCTTATTTAATTAACCACACAAGAGACACTGGGACCCAGGTCTTCAACAGACAGGTCCTCAGATGCCACTAGGGGTCTCTGAGTTTTCACTGATTCGGGACAAGAATAACAGGAAAATCTGCACTGAGTTTTTCATGAGGCTCAGATCACTCCACACACAGACCAATCTTTATTTTTATATCATTTCCTCCTTACATTTTTACGGTTAAAACAGTCTTTCTTTAAAAGACTGTGTGATCAGGTTTTTTAATGGCCTTATTAGGAAACACAGAATATTTTCATAGTGGGTGAATTCCCCAGAAATTGCTAACGCTGCTACACCAACTTCCCTGGCTCCGCCATGGTGGTGCTGAGGGGACAACATGCCTGTGTCACATGTGGGGAGGGGCTAAGCAGGAACTCAAGACCCTGGCCCTGGTCCTGACACCAATGCCCCACTGCAGCCACCACCACTATATAGAGAGAGGCACGAGGGCTAAATCCCACTTGGGGCAGCGACACACACCACCTAGGGCTCCCGCCAGTCTGACATGAAAGTCTTGACTCCTAACCCAAGGATTCAAAACGCCAAATGCATTTGGGCGTGGTCTTGGGAGAAGAGCAAGCGCCGAGAAAGTTGGACCAAAGGAGCGCAGAGAGTGCTGTACCCACCAGCCAAGCGGCAGGCAACGGTGTCGTGTCTTGGGACAAATAGTTGAAAATCCCAGGGCCTTACTGGCCAACAATGTCAGCATTTTCAAGGCAGATTTTTTTTTTTTTTTAAATTTTATGTGTCTCACTACACAGCTCAGACTTGTAGTGACCCCTCTGTTCCAGCCTCCCCAGCACTGGGATTACAGGCGTGCACCACCCTGCCCAGTCTCAGTGGCCAGCTCAGAGTGGCTGAGGGCGGGGCCCGGTAGGGCATGAGACAGATTTTCTTAAGGTAGAACGAAGAACTGTGTGTTTGGCCTTCGTGTATGAACAAGTGATTATTCCCAGCGCTGAACTTCAACACAAGGCGTGTGCCGGTGCAAAGTGCAAGGGGGGGGGGGGGGGGAGGAGTGACCGCTTTTGTAACAGTGCTTCTTTTGCCCTCATTAAGCACAGGGAAGGGGCAAACTCCTATTTCTAATAATGCTAGGCTATTGCATTATCCCCTTAGCATTGAAATGGTTGTTAGCAGAGGAGATTCCCCAACATTTAAAGGTTCCTCTCAATAGCATCGTGTAATACAGCAGCCCTTGTTGAATTCCATTACTTTGTTTAGTGAAATCTTGTATTGTTCATAAGGCTGGGGGCTGGGGAGAGAGCTCCATGGCACAAGTGCCTGCCTGGCAAGTGCAAGGTCATGAGTTCAAACCGTGGTTCTGAAAAAAAAAAAAAAAAAAAAAAAAGCAATTTTTTTCTATCACTATTTTGTATTCTTTAAAAAAAATAAAGGTTTACTGCACAAATGCCCTTCCGTGGCACCAAGCACCCTCAGCAGTGACAGCTACTCTGTGCTACAGATAGAAACCACACGTGTGCAGGCTTCTCAGATACTGAGTGCGTGTGGATTTCCAAGACTCACAGTCGCCAGTGGCCGAGCTGGGCACTTCCTCCGTGGAAAACACCATCTCGAGGCTGCCGGTCCAGAGGCACCCACCCGCATGCTCCAGTCCCTGAAACTCCCACTGTCTGGATCTGCAAAGCGAGTGCTCTGGGTGGACCAGCCTGCCAGCACTCACTTAACATGACGCCCGTGCCAGGCTCTGTGCAGGCGCGTGTGTGCCGCAGCGGCAGGGAGGTGCATGGGTGTCTGTGCATGGCAGAAGCACAGGCTATAGGCCAAGGGCTTCCAGGGATGGGCCAGGGGTGGAGATCCCGGTGACTTCAGTGTCCCACTCGTACTTGGAATGTCTCATTTACGTGAGCATGCATTGTTTCAAAGGGTTTTGCTGGCATGTTCTCTGGCTCTAAACTACGGTAACTGTCCACAAGGAGTTTCCTCTCTCTCAGGAGATAGTGTTAAAGGGGTCACCTGAGGCCAGCTGAGCTGCAGACGGATGACTGGGGGCTGCTTTGTCTTCTCCTAGCCAATTTATCAAAAACCATGCTTCTGTATAAGTAATGCACTAAGTGCACCCACATTCCAAGGATTTTATGGGCCTCTGAGACCTCCATTTAAAGCCAATCTGTGGTAAAAATGCATTTTGAATTTACAATAAGCAACTTTACAATCACATTTTTGGGAGACCCAGAAGTAACTATTAGAACTTGTTAAACAGTAACCTGTTCTTACCGAACACTTCCATGCATCATTCCCACCTCGCAGACCAGGCAACCAGGGACACAGGTTGCAGGACATCTGACAGTCACCATGTTCTTCCAGGGCAAGGCGTCGTGACCCCTGCAGCCCAGACACACATGCTCACCCCCGGCCTGCCTGACCGCAGCCGCCAGCACCCACGCGCTTTAGCACCCATGAGATTAAAGCCTTTTGATGATGTCAAATCCAAAGCAGCCTATTTTCCTTTTACCCTCCTTCCTCTCTCTCTTCTTCCCTCCTTATTTTCCCAGTGCTGGGGCTGAAGTCAGGACCTCCTGTATACTAAGAAAGCGCTCCGCCACTGGGCTACACCTCTAGCTTAGGACATTTCAATTTTTGAACAATTCCAAGTAAATACAACTGTCCACATACAGCTGAAGAAAACTCAGCGGGTATTTACTGCAAGGCCAGTACATTTTTACCTGTAAAGGACCAGAAAGTGTCTTATTTTCAGGCAGTGCTGCGGGCTGAACCCGGGGCCCGTGTGCACTAAGTCTCCACCAAGAGCTGTATACACATCCAACCCCCAGAGGGACCACCGGATCTCCTGGGTCACAGGGAGGCATCAGCTCCTCAGCTCCTCAGCTCCCAGCAAGGGTGAGCACCCTGGGGTGCTCTAATTAAGCCTCAGGGACACAGGACTGCTGGGTGGGATGCGTCTGTGAGCCTGGGTTGGCCCGCTGACCAGGGTGCAGTGCTATGTCTACAATAATATCATGTGCATTTCTCAACTGCTAAAAGTCAGTTTTAAATATCTGCACAACACACACACACACACACAAAGAAGCATCGAGGAAAGATGCTAATGAGCCCGGCGGAAACACTTCATCCTGCCTAGGGAAATATCTCATACCCCGCGGTACAGCTTGGGTCTAGGAGTCCCCCAAAGCCTTGTGCATTCACCGAGGGGAGCTTCTAGAGTAATGCTGGGATTATAGGTGTGAGTACTTCTTCCACCCTGGGGCAGATAAGCTGAATACACATGGAAGGAGGGCAGAGAGGCCTGCTAGCAGCTGCCACCCCTCCCTTTGCTCTTCACCATTCTCCACTGCCATGAACTGCTGCCCTCTGCCATGTGCCCCTCTGCCTTGGAGCCAGCTGAGTACTGACTGAAACTCTCCCCAACTGTGAGCTAAATAAACCTTTCTTTCCTTAATTTTGGGTGTCAGGTATTTTGTTCCAGCAACGAAGAAAAAGTAACTGAGATAACCCATGAGTACATAATTTGTCAACTTCACATAAAACCGCAAACAATGCTACTCTAAGAGAGTCCACAAATCCAACTAGGGTTTGTCTAGGCCTGAGCTGCAGAGTGAATGGGGACGTTCCTTCACGGTGGGCGAGCAGCAGCGCAGCCTCGGGAAGAACGGCCCAGGAGCTCCGGACAGCACTGCTGGCCAGCGCTGCTTGGCAGCCACCCCCGAGGCAGCCTGCGAGAGCCCAGGTGCCGAGCCGGGTACTCCTAGCTGATGACAGGCCTGCCACGAGCCTCGGGGAGCAGCTCTGTGGTGCAGGGCTCTTCCTCACGGCTTCTGGGTTAATTCCAGTGCACACACAATCAGTAGCATTTTCACTAGGGCATCTTTAACCCGGACCCTCACGAGTAGCAGCCATGAGACTTTCCGCTAGGCCAGCTGTCACCCAGGTCTTTGCAGTGTTCGGACTAACACCTAAAATAATCCCACCACTGTTTCTTCCCAACTAAAACAAAACTCTGGGAGCCCATAAGGCCATAGGCAAACATCACAGCTCTCTGTTTATAAGGAAGCCAACACGTACGAATCAAATTTCCATTCTATATTTTGAAGAGGCCCATAAAGAAACAGCATCTGGAAAGCTCCACAGAAACATAAAGAACTACCCAGGAATGTCAGGCATTTTCAATAGCTTGCTTCTTATGTTTCCTATGGTAAGCATAAAGAAGCGGAACACTGGGAAATTCTTGGGGGGGGGCACAAGGTGATCTTTCATTAAACCTTTCAAGGCTGCTCTGAGCCGTGTGATCAGGAAGTCTGATGGCAGAGCTGTGCAAAGCGGGGCTCTCCTGGGGTTGCAGGGACACCTCTGTGGAGAAAGCAGGCGCTGCGCCTCAACCCAGAAAGCGGCAGGGGAATGATTTAGCACCACCCCTGCCCTTCACGCAGCCTGGCCTAAGTGATGGAGAGGACAGAGCCCCGCCTCCAAGCAACCGCTCCGCCCCCAAGCAATCATCCGAGTCAATCAATTTAGGTGCCTGGTGACTCTGACACTAGGCATAAAGCCAAGCTCAGCTCGCCGTGGAAACACACATCGTGGTGGGGTCCCAGGGAACCCATAAAGGATACGAAGATGTAGTCATCCATGTATCTCTTCTTCAGGTTCTCCACAATGGAGCTCTCGGTGATCTTGGACAGCAGCACCATGTCGTCCACGCCGCTGTGCTTGACATTGTGACTCTGCCAGTGATAGCGGTAGGCACCTTTGCTCCCCTGGGAACAAAACCACACAGCCATTAGGACACCACGTCCTCCCACAGGGGCAACAGCAACAGAAACCCTTTTCCTTTCCCAAATGCCCCCAGGTGGGATGGAGATTCCAGCCCTGCTAGCTGCAGACCAGTGGGGTGATCACCCCATTACCCCGTGTCACTCAGGTTTCTCTTTCCTCCTTCACTAAATGAGGGGGACAAGACTTGTGCCAGAGTAGCTGTGAGGGTCATGTAAAAGAGCTCAAAGGTGTCAAGTACTCAGCAGCGGAGGGACACAGCACAGGCCCGGGGCCTCCTAGAGCCCTCTGTTCAGCTGAGTGTGCCAGTGACTAGAGCCAGGTTTGCTCTGCACACCTGGAGACTGCACCCGGCAGGGGTGAGGTCTCACTGCCATGGCCTCGCAGGCCATCCGGAGTATCGTCCACTCACAGATCTGTCCCCAACAATGTACAGCTGCCCTTCTACATTCCCAAGATGCACTGCTGACTGTGGGACAGCTGCGTAAACAGGAAGTGGACGGGAGGCCTGGTGTGACAGGCAGACAGCACCTTGACCCTGGCTTGCTGGGCAGAGGACTCTTGCCCTGGGTTGTTTTGGGAACTTCAGCTTCACCAGTGCCCCTGGACTCAGCAGGCTGTGGGGTGTCTCTGGAATGGGGCTCCTGGGTGTCCTGGGGCTGCAGTACAGGGATCCCTAGAGGGCTGCGCTCAGGCAGTCACCATGCACTGAGGGACACCTGGATTAGGAGGGCTGGTGGCCCACATATCAGTGACAGGTGATGTGAAACACACAAAGCACCTTCAGGCTGGGGGGACGCAATGGCTTGGTGCAGAAAGAGGAGGTCAAGAAGCTCTTAAGCATGTTGAGTATAGCAGGGAGGCCAGAGAAAGCAGGACGTTCCTCCTGATCCACGCTCGCTGGGGTGGAGGAAGCTAACACCAGTGATACAGCTGACATCAGTAAACAGGTGGCCAGACATGGGAACATGGTCCCTTCCATGTCCTGGAAGGACCCTGCACTGAACCCAGGGAGACAGGGCCCTGGGCCTCCTGGGGCTCACTGCCGAGCTGCCTGGGCACAGGAGAGGAAATTTCTGAGTAAGGGCACCTAGGAAGGCCACCAACACCAGGATGAAGAAAGCGACTGGGGAGTCTCTGAGAGGAGGAGGAGGAAGTAGAGACAAAGTAGAAGCCCTGTGCCATTTCATTTCTTTTTTGTTTAAATTTGGTAAATTGTTTAGTTCTTTGCTAAGGACAAATTTCAAGAGGCTCTGGAGAAAGTAGTCTTACAAATAAGCCAGGAAGGGGCTGCCACAGAAGTCAGTCAATCCTGAGCTTCTGCTGTAGAAGGTTCTGGAAGGTTCTACAAGGCTGCGGCCACAGTGCCTAGCAGAGGCAAGCTGCCTGTACAATATAGCTGGCTTTCTCAGAACCATGCACAACATCAGCTTTACAAATTACCTCAAGTCCCCTTCTTCCTCTTGTGGCAAAGCAGAAGAGCGACAAGGCCCTGGCTGTGGCGCAACAGACTGGGCTCCACCAAACGCCCACAGCCCACTCATGCCGCGCAGTACTGGTGATCCTCCTTCCTCCTCCCCAGACAGCTGTGAAAGTTGCTGTGCACAGTAAACCAATGTCCCATGCGCAGCGAGCAAGCCCTGGCTGCCTCTCTATGCAGCCAAGGCCCCAGGCCCAGCTGGCCTGGACAGCAGCCGCAGACACGCGGTTACCTGGCTTCTACTGAGGACAAGACACACCGTAACCTCGGCTACACAGGGTGGAGGCAGGAGAACGGCAAATCTCATCTAGCCCAGCCTGGACAGCCCAGGGAGGCCCATCTCAAAAGAAAAACGGAGAAGTGGCGGAGATGTAGCTG
>PVKN010001592.1:0-49906 GCA_004027915.1 Capromys pilorides
GGACCTGTGCTTTCCTGGCAGTCACTTATGCTGCCGAGCTATCTCCTTGGTTGCCATCTTTAATACATTCATCCCAAGTCACTTTGGGTATCTACATCTATCTGGCAGACAGGAAATAAGAGGGAAATAGGATGAATAAAGTGAAAGACAGCAGATGAAAGAGGGTAGAAAAGATCCTGTGCTGCTGGCTTTGAAGACAGGGAGGTGGCTGCGAGCCAACAAATGCAGGCTACCTTGAAAGCTGGGGAATGATTCTTTCTCCTTTAGAGCTTCCAGAATTGGATGATAATAAATTCACATCTTGGGTGAGTGAGGCATGAGGATTGAGCCAATCCTAGGCAACTTAGTGAGATTCTGTCTCAAAAAATAAAAATAAGAAGGGCTGGCTATGAAACCCAATGCTAAAGCCCTGGGTTCAACTGGGCTCAATCCCCAGTATCATGTACATATGAATATATACATGTATTCACACAGAAATGTATGTGTTAAGTTTGTGATTATATGATACAGCAGCAATAGGAAATTAATATATTTTAGCTGTCTGTTAATATTTGCTGTGGTAAAAAGTTCAAATAACGTAATGGAACCAGAAAGAAAATAAAAGTTTTCTAATTTATCATGATTTTCATTCTTCAGTGGTAACATTGGCTTCTGGTGTTTTGGGTAACCCCTAGAAATTTCCTATGTATATTTAAGCATGCATGCGAGTATCTATACAATACTGCTCCTGCTGTTGCGGAGCTTGTGCCTCATATTAACTGGATGTCCTTCCATGCCTGTACACATAGATATTCTCCACTTTTTCATGGGTGCATAGTTTTCCTTTGGGGTACCATAATTTACCAGACTTACCATCTATGAAGGTCCACATAAGTTGCTTTCTGTGTATTAAGGTATATCAGTAGTTTTGCTGTGCCTTACTATTTTAGCATCCTAAGAAGTGCCATAGTGAGTAACCTAGACAAGGTTTGTTATCTTCAATCCCTGGGCATGCCATGCCAGCCCTGCCCCCCCTCCCCGGGGGTGCTGTGCCAGGCAATTGAGACTGGGCACGGTGGCCCATGCCTGTAATCTGAGCTCTGGGGAGGCTGAATGCAGGCAGATCACTGTGAGTCCAATATATGTAGTGAGCCTCTGTAGACTCTGTACTAAATACAAAACACACACACACACACACACACACACACACACACACACACACACAGAAGGTTTATATCTTGATCTATTTGGATGTGAGCCTAACTCATCACAGTAAGTGGAAAGAGACTCAAATACAGGTATATTTTTCCTCAAACACTTTTAAGAAATACAAGTGCAGAAGAGGATACCGATGGGCAGATATTCCCAAAGCGAGCTCTCCCTGTACCCAGCACTCAGATTCAAAGCAGAAAGTCATCCCAGCCCCAGGAGAACTGCACGTCCTTTCCCATCACTATTCTGCTCAGTTGCAGGCCTGACCACTCTCCTGACTTAGACTTCTGTGAATTTTGTACCTGTTTCGGATTATATCGAGACTGTCCCCCGTGAGCCTCATGTGCCTATTGGTGGGGCTTTTGGGCCAGGCCAGGTGCATGCTGTGGCTGACCTGCCGCTAGGAGCTGGGGCCTCAGGTTACCGGGGGTCTGACCTGGAAGGACTTGCCTCTGTCTGCTTCCAGTCGCCAGCTCTCCTCCACTGCATCCTTCCACGATGACTTCCCACCTTGGAGCTCACCAACCAAGAACCAAACTCACAAGCCAAAGTAAACCTCTCCTCTAAGCTGTGGGTGTTGAAGGCATTGTATCGCAGTGAGGAGAAGTGACTAAGAAAGCACAAAGGGGATCACACGGCAGTGACCCTTCCATGCCAAGCTCCTGCTGCCCAGGGCCCTGTCTATGATATGCATCTGTCCTGGGGCAAGCAATTGTAGTTGATCAATGCTTATGGTAGTTTAATATCCCACTCACTGGATACCGTCAACACATTCCCCTTTTGGAGATGGTGCATGGGTTATTTTCAGTGTAGAACTCCTGCAAAGTGCTTTATGAACATAGCAGCATGTGTTTGTTGAACTATATCATCACTTCTGTTGAGCATCTATTAGGAGCAGTATCACTGAGTCACAGCACAACTGGGTTCAACTTTAGCCAGCCTTTCCGTGGCTGCACCAATTTGCACAATATCTTGCTGTTGACTACATGTTTGTGACCAACCAAATTCATTCATATATATATATATATATATATATATATATATATATATATATATATATAATTTATTTATTTATATTATGGCCGGCTCAGCCTGCCCTGGGGGTGGGGCTGGCACAACATGTGGGGCCGGAGATCAAAGTGCAGTCCCTGGAGTTGCCTAAACTTGCCTAAGCAGGTACCTTAGACCACTGAGCCATCTCGCCAGCCCCCAAATTCACATGTTGAAGGCTGACATCCAGTGTGATGTCTGGAGAGTGGCCTTTGACGGCTACTTAGGTCATGTGGGTGGATTCCTCATGAGTGGATTAGTGGCTATAAAGAATGGACACAGGACAGCTAGTTCCCTCTTCCCTGCTTTCTACCACTTGAGGATACCATAGGAAGCTGGTCATCTGTAGACCAGGAAGCAAGTTCTCACTGACTCCGGATCTGCCTGCACTTAGATCTTGGACTTTCCAGCCTTTAAAACTGAGACATATACCTGGGTATGGTAATTTGTTAGAGGAGTCCAGACCCACCGAGACTAGTATTGCTAGCAGTAAGCAACTTTGCATTTAGTGTACATTTTCTTCTTCTCCTTCTCTGATCTCTGCTTCCTCCTTCTCTTCTTCCTCTTCCTCCCTCTCTTCCTCTTTCTCATTGTACTGAGGATTGAACCTAGGCCTTTGCACTGAGCTACATCCTTTGCCTTTTTGATTTTTTTTTTATTTTGAAACAGAGTCTCACTAAGTTGCTAAGTTTCCCAGGCTGGGTTTAAGTTGGTGATCCTCCTGCTCCAGCTTCCCAGAGTCCTGGGATTACAGATGAGTGCCGCCCTGCCCTCTTACTCCAGATTCTTGCCAACACTCTCATTTCATCTGAGCCTTTCATTCCAGTCATTGTGCACTGACTCTTAAAGGACACTGAGCAGGGGTAGTTCATAGAAAATGACTCCACTGAGCTGCAGGTCCTGGAAAGCTAGCAGGGGCTGTCGAGGTGGGCATGGAAGGCAGCTGGGCTTGATTGGGTCAGGGGGATATAGACAACGGTTCTGGACCTGCTCTTCTCCCCAAGTTGAGATGGCAGGAGGTGGGGAGGGATTCTTTTAGAACAACCCAGCTGTCTCTGGTATGTTTGCTGCTGTGCCTGCTAATGGCCCCATGAGACCACTTGAGATAGGAGCAAAACCTTCTCCAAGAGAAAGCAGAGAACTGAGCTTTGGATTCTTTAGGGGCCTCAGGTGGGAAATTGTTTGCTTCTAGCCCATAAACCAGCTGTCTGTTCTGCTGTGTTTTACTCCCAGCATTCCTCTGCGGGAAGGCAAAACAGGCCCAGGTGAATGCGCTGCAGGACATATATGGTCCAGGCTTCAGAAGAATCCTCAGGATGCCTCTACCATTTCCCCAGCACACCAGCCAGAGCTGCCTCCAAAATCTCTTCACCCAGTGGGGATGTCAAGTCTGCACCTGGGGCACAGGTTGACGCCTCAGAATCTCTTCTCTCAGGCTGGACTGGAAATACATTGCTGTCGGGGACAATCTTCAAAGCCCCAGAGGCTGACAGCCCCTGTGAGGGTGGCAGAGAAAGAGAAGGGAGCCTAGGTCCAGGCGCAAGCAGCAGAGGCAGGAGAGTGGCCTTCACAACCCTGCACCTGGGAGCACAGAGATGCTGGGAGGAGCCAGAGCACAGAAAGGCATCTGGGGACCAGCTCTGCTATTTTTATTGTATCAAGAATCTGTGTTGCAGATGTTCTTTTGAGAGAAATTTTAATTCTTCAGTCAAAACATCTTGATGCTTCTCTTTAACCAGTGTTAAACCAGTGACACTGAGGAGAACCAGTGTCCATGAACAAAGCAGACAGGGCCAGACAGTTCTGCTCCCAAGTAAGCAGGAGAGTTGAAACTCAGACTTCCCCCTGCAGCTGTGACCCGGAGGCTGTGGAAGGTGCTTGGAGTGGATGGGGCTGCTGCCCTGCTGCCGAGTGACCCCACTGCTTGCTGTCTCATATGCTGCTGCTACTTGGTGGGAAGATTTTCCCAAGTTTTAAAAACTTAAATGTTTCATTTCAAAATAATCTTAGGCTTACAAGAGAGATTCAATAGTTTTAGATTTTAAAGTTTTATTTATTTATTTATTTACTTACTTACTTGTTTGGTACAGGGTCTTACTATGCAGCTTATAGCATGCCTGGGGTTCCGGGGAACCTGGGTCCTTGTGCTTGGCAGGCAGACAATTAGACCATGGAGCTATCTCCCCAATCTCAATAGGTTCAGATTTTAAGAAGCCAAAATATAGTTTTATATTTATTTGCAAGATGTTTTAATAGTTTTAGATTTGCAAAGACAATACAGCTTCCATATGTATTCTGTGTCCAGCTTCCTCTATCATTGGCCTTACAGACTAATGTCATGTTTATTACAACTAACGACTCCACATTGATATGCTATGATTAACTAATTTTACTTTACTCAGATTTTATTGTTTTTCTCTCTCGTGAACTTTTTATTCCCCAGGGTCTCATCCAGGATATCACATTTGATTTAAATTCTTGTGTTTCTGTTAGGTTCCTCTGCACTGTGATAATTTTTCAGATTTTTCTCGTTTTTGTTGACCTTGACAGTTTGGAGCACAGCTTTTCTGCAGAATGCCATTTCATTTGGGTTGATTTGGTGTTTTTCACTATGGATCTGGGAAAGGAAGACTTCAGACTATAATTCTCATCTCAGCATGGCAAGAAGATATAGACATACTAATAGTCATACTATGAAGGATCATATGTTTCTATAAACGTATGTTTCATATATGTTTCAAAATACATATGGAAACTTAATCCCTGAGGTGGAGATGTTAGAAAGTGAAGCCTGTGGGAGGTGATCAGGTCACAAGGGTGGAGCCATTGCCCTAGGATTAGTGCCCTTCCAAGAAAGAGCATGAGAGAGGCAGCTTCCCTATTTCTACTCTCTACTGTGTGAGGCCACAGTGGGAAGTCAGTGGCCTGTATCCTTGAAGAGGGCCAAAGCCTGAGCGTGCTGGCTGCTTGATCTTTGGACCGCCTCCAAAATGAAAAAATAAACAGTTGTTGTTTGAGCTGCCCAGTCTGTGGTAATTTGTTATAGTAGCAGGCACTAAGACACATATGTTCAACATGACTTATTGCTAAAGATGTGAGCCTTTGTCACCTGCTGATGTAGCGTTTGTCAGCTTCTTCTGGGTAATCCATTCCCTGCCTCCTCCTATTACTCTACTGTTAGAAAGCAAATCACTCAGCACAGCCCACACCCAAGTAGTAAAGAATCATGCTTCCAAGCTCCTTGAAAACATACTGTTTAGAATTCTTCTGGAGGGGAAATGTGACTTCTCTTTCCTATAATCAGGGTCTTTCATTGTGACCCCAATCAGGCAACACTGCAAAAACTGGCCACTGCATTGCAACAGGGTGGCTAAGTTACTTTGTGTTTCTATTTTTCCTCCTGGAAATGCTGGGGACTCACAGTTCACACAGTACCAGGTAAAAGGGAGGGGCTGGCCCATGTCTGACCTATGGGCCAAATCCAGTTATGTGACAAATCCTGTGCATCTCTATGGGCCAGGCACTGTGCCTGGGGATTACAGAGTGTTGAGCACATTCTCACTGCCAGGGCATTTACCTGATCTTGCTGCTAGAAGTGTGGCTCAAGGACCAGCAGCACTGGCACCACCACGAGAGTCTCAGCCCCAACCTAAACCTACTACCTCAGAACCTGTGTTTTAATAAGGTTCTTGTGGAATTCTCAGGCATGTTAGTTGGAGAAGTCCTGAGTAGCAGGCATCTCACAAGCAAGCAAGTGGATTTTTTTTACTCTATGTATGTATGTATGTATGTATATATGTTATGGTCAGCTCAATTTGCCCTGGGGGTGGGGCTGGCACAGCATGTGGTGCTGGGGATCAAACTGCGGTCCCTGTGGTTGCCTAAGCTTGCCTAAGTAGGTACTTTAGACCACTGAGCTATCTTGCCAGCCCAAGTAAGTGGATGTTAAACATAAAACAAAACATAATTATCTCTTAGTATTGGTGGGATCTGGGCTCCCAGACCCCTACAGATATCAAAATCCATAGGTGCTCTAGTTCTTTACACAAAAGGGTGCAGCACTTGCTTATAACTTATACATATCCTCCCATATACGTACTTTAAATCATCCCTACATTACTTATGATAATCAATGCAATGTAAATGCAATGCAAATAGCTGTAGAGAATAATGACAGGAAAATAAAGTTTGTACATTCTCAGTATAGACATAGTTTATTTCCTGAATATTTTTGATTTATGATCAGGTGAATGCACAACTGTAGAACCCACAAATATGGACAGAGACCAATTACCCTTTAAAAATACCATAAAGGGGACTCATGAAAAAGTGAGCTTTTCACCTGTTATCTCAGCACTCTGAGAGGCCTAGCCAAGGAATTGCAAGTTCAAGTCCAGCATGAGCAATTGAGTGACTTAAGGAGACCCTGTCTCAAAATTTGAAAAAGAGTTAATGAAGAGTTGGGGATGTAGCTCAGTGTAAAGGCCTTGAGTTCAATTATCAGTATCATAAAAAGTTGGGGGAGGAGAGAAAAAAAGATAAAAAGAAAAATAAGTGGGCTTTTGTGTCCTAGTGCAGTCTATACCCAATTAATTTGCACCCAGCTAGCAAGGAGAGCCTCATGTCTATTTCTCTGTCCTCTCAGCAATGTAAGCAAATCTATCTTTATCAAATCTTTCTGTCTTTGCAACCAGGGTGCATTATGGAATTAGCAGTCAGAGTGCCTGACCAACAGGGGGTTTGTAGTACCAAGAGAACAGCTAAGGATGATGCAGGTGGGTATAGGAAATGGGGGACCTTCAGGCCCCTGCCAGACCTCAAGGAACAGACTTCAAGAGTCCCTCGCCTCACACTCAGCATCAGAGGCTAGCAGTGTGTTTGGTGGCTGGTAGGGCAGAGCTTCCAGTGACCCTGACCCTAGAGTCCAACTTGTCTTTATTCCCTACAGTGGCAGTGGGCATGGAGTGGACAACCAGGGCAGCTCAGCTAGTGGAGCCTTGATGCTCCACATCTTTGTTGGGGCTCATTATGTCAACCTGAATGGCTGCCCATGTGGCGAGGCTTATTCTCCAGCATTGTCTGGGGCTCAGCTTGTTCCATGTGATCCAAAGTCAACCTCCCCCCGCCATAGATCACACTGTTAGACCATCTGGCATGGTCCATCATCCCTATATATGCAGACACTCTTGTCAGGCAAAACCCCTCAAGGGCTTGGATATTACTTTCCAGGGGTCAAGACAAAGACCAGCCCTCTTTGGAGGAAAGATTCCTCTTCATTATATCCTCCAGTCCATTGCTATGATGTCCTGGGAGCCCCTTCCCTGAAAGCATGTGGTGTCCCATATCCACGGGTTCCATGATCACAGATGGAGCCAACTATGAATTGAAATCTGTACTGAACTCACACAGGCTTAATTTCCTTGTCATTATTCCCTGCATAATACAGAATATAAGAAGCAATCTAGAGAGCAGTTGAGGCAAAGAATAGGAGAGGGAGTGGGGGAAAGAGATTTATCTATGTATGTAAGCAGGATGGTTTGGACAGCTGTACTGTGCCTATCTGCTGGTCTATGGAAGGAAAGCAGTTAATACTTAATTTTTTTCCTCCTTTTTTCAATTGTAGTTTTTCTCTTCTTAATTTCTTATACATTTCTTTCTCTTTTTTTTTCTTCTTCCAATTTTACATGCACATATCTGGTAATATGAATAACTGGTTGTAAGACAACATTATATGTTACAACAAATACTATAAAATTCATATTACTCTGTTCAGTGGAACTCTGTATCACTTGTAATTTTTCTGATTTAATTCTAACTTGTACTCTCATATATATATATATATATATATATATATATATATATATATGAGGATGTGCACAAATTATATGCAAAGGTTATACCGTCTTATTCAAGGGACTTGATCATCTGCAGATTTTGTTAGCCATGGGAGGGGAGCTTTCTGGAGCCACTCCCCCAGGGACACCAAGGGTGACTGTCCTCAGATACCAACTCAGATGGAGAAAGTGTGGAAAATTGCTACATTAACTGCAAAGTCTCTTCAAGTTATTGGGATCAATTTCTGGACACATATTGCATGATGTATGTGCACATATACAAAATGGTGTAGGGGTAAAGTTCCTTTTTTTTAAAAAAAAAAAAAAAAAACAGAAGTTTAGAAATAGCATAGGAACGCATCAGTGCGACTGGTTAAATAAATGGGTCTGTCCTCAGCAGCAGTGCCTTTGAATCTTTAAATGTTAATGAGCACAGTCTGTTCTACATACACAAATGTGGGATATTGTGTTGCTATTTTATCTTTTATGAAGGCAATGAAAAGCTTTGCATGTCAATAGGATACTATCTCTTGGAAATTTCTAATGACAAAAGCCATGTGCATTGGTTATGCAGGTTCCTGGCCGACTCCTTGAGGCCCAGTGTGACACCTGAATCTTTACTTCGCTTTACTTCTCCTGCCCTCTGTGTGCTAGTGGATTCCTTGATTCCCCTCCTCCTCACCCTGTGGTCCTCTGCTCATCAGAGTTCTCTTCACCTTCTCAGGCCTGCAGCTAAATCCGACCTTGTTGCTTATGTTGCTTAGACTTCTGCGCTGTTCTCTCTTGTAGGGCCACACTGACCGCTCTGGCATTCTGGTGTCCTTTCTAATGACTCTCAGGATGAAATGACCTTTGTTTTGGGACAGAATGTGTTCTGAGCCCTTGAATCCTATCAGAATTCCATTTTCATCATGGATTCCATTTTCAGGCTGTTCCTGTGGCTCACACCATTAGACAGAGCCATTGCAGTGGTGACAGAGGGCGCGGACCTCCCTGACTACAACTTGTCTTCCACCTCTTCTCCCACTACTTGTTACCAAAGCCCAGGCTTTGGGCTGAAGTGGGTAAAGGAGGAGGCTGAGAGGTGAAAGGGTGCTGATGAAGATAGTGGACTATGCTTGGGCATGAGGAGCATGGGAGCAGAATATCGCATGGGCTGGAGATCTTGAGCAGTTCATAATGAGCACTGAATAGGAACAGAGGGGAGGAGCACATCATAGCAGAGAGGATGCTCTCCGAGGTGGTGTCTTCATTTCCTATGAGGATGAGCCCTGAGACCATTGTTTCTCCATGGTCCTTTTTTTAAAAAAAAATGTATTTGGTACAGAGTCTCATTATACAGCTCAAACTCTAGTGATCCTATTGTTTTCAGCTTCCCCAGCGCTGGAATTGCAGGCATGCACCACCATGCCTGGACTCTGGCTGCCTCAGTGTGCTTAGGGGCATGGCTGGCACTGCATGTGGTGCCAGGGATTAAACTCCAGTCCCTATCTTGCCTAATCAGTCACTTAGTCTGCTGAGCTATCTCACTGGCCCTCTCCATGGTTCTTTGGTTGCTCAGAGTCCTGGGCATTGGCAGCGGAGCTCCCTGTGCCAAGGCAAGGTCTCCTACACAGGTTGGATATGTCCAGGGTGCTTAAGTGCCTGCGTGGGCACTAGGGTGTTGGCCCTATAAGGCACACAAGGACTGGCACTGCTGTCTTGATATACTCCATCAGGACTGATTAGACTGTTAAGTTGTGACACTGTGATAGGCAGTTATGTTTAATGTCACAGGTAGAACCAGCCGAGGCATGCTCTGCAAGGTGCCGGGGGGCTTCCCTGGAGTTAGGCTCCAGTCACCATGGTAGTGCCTGACTTGTTCCCCACAGGTCCAGAGTGCCTTCTCTTCTCTAGCTCATGGCCTACTCCCATTGGCCTTCCTAGGGTCTTCCAAATAAACTACTCCAACTCTCATCTTTGCCTCAGGGTCTGCTCCTGGGAAGCCCAAAGTAAAACAGGTGATCACTATATGAGCCATTTACCAAGACTGGTTGTGCCCTGCACACTCACAGAATCTTGGCATGAACCCTTCATGTCTCTCATCACACTCTGGGAATGCGCTATTCCCAGCTGTATTCTCTGAGGCCAAGAGGTACTTTACTGGGGGTCCAAAGCAGATAAGGAGGAATCAAGCCCAGCATTTTTTTTTTTTTTTGGTAGTTAGTACAGGGTTTATAGGGTCATACTACATAGATCCAACTTGTAGTGATTCTCCTGTCTTCAGCCTCTCAAGCATTATAGGTGCTTATTACAGGTGGGCATCACCACAGCCAGTCTCAATCGACCTCTCAGTGCACCCTGGGGGCGGGGCCAGCACAGAATGCCAGAGATTGAACCCTGGTAGTTGTGCTCTGCCTGAGCAGGCGCTTTAGTCGGCTGAGCTATCTGGCCAGTCCAAGCCTGGCTTTTGTCAGCATACCTGAGGCAATGCTCTTAACAGCAAGCACTGGAGTGGGGCCTGTACTGCCTCTGCTTCTTTCTCCCCATTCTCAGTAAGCACCCATGCTCAGTCAGCACTCTCTTGCAATATACCCTGAGTCTTTACTAGGGCTAAGTAGAGCCTTTGGCTTGTATTACCTGTCAGAGTCTCTACAGCAGCCCTAAGATATGGCTGGCTACAATCACTATCATTCTTTTCTTCTTTTTAGAGTAACATTTATTTGTTTGTTTGTTTATTTATTTATTTAAGTTATTTATGTTATGGCCGGCTCAGCCTGCCCTGGGGTTGGGGTTGGCGCAGCATGTGGTGCTGGGGATTGAACTGAGGTTCCTGTGGCTGCCTAAGCTTGCCTAAGCAGGCGCTTTAGACCGCTGAGCTATCTCGCCAGTCTTTTTTTTTTTTTAATCTTTTTGAGATAGGGTTTCACTATGCAGTTCAGGCTGGCCTTGAGCTGGCTCTGTACGCTGGACTAATCTCACACTCACAATAGTCTCTTGCTTCAGCCTCTGAGTGCTGGGATTATGGGCATGTACCACCACGTTTGGCTTCATCCTTCTTTTATAAATAAAGTTCTTAAGGGGACATGGCCTACCCAAGGCCACATGGCTAATACTGGATGGCGTCCAAGTCCTTTCCCTCTACCACAGGGATGGAGAATGATGGTGAGCAGAAGAGAGAGATAGCGAAGCCACAGTTTACCCTGCCACCAGCTGAGCGACAACATAGGCCTATCTTGGGAACCATCATGATCACACACAGGGTAAATGGGTCTACTCCCTGTGAATTATCTGCTAGCAGCAGCCGTATCCATCTGCTCATTAACACAATAAAAATAATCAACAGAGCCTTCCAATTCACAGCCCCTGGGGGCCTAACTACATAACTTGGAAATGACTTTATTAAGTCTGATCAGACACTCATTGTTCAGTAATTAGAAATCATGGTGCCTCCCTCCAGGCGCGGAGCTCCTAAGCAACAGTTGAATAAGCTTTCTATTTGGGGCAGACCAAAATCCTCCTCAGATCCATTTCCAACAACAGCCACCAGCTTCAACGGGCAAAGCAGTGGGTAGCTGAGTTTTGCTTTTGCCTCCCAAGTCTGCAGCAAGTAGGATTTGAGGAAGCGAGCAGAGGTCAAAAGAGGCCTCTGATCTGAGATAGCACAGTGGACATCAGCACCCCAGCTCAGGCTGAGCAGTGTGCAGAGTCCCCTCAGTGGTGGCTGACAAAAAAGAGAGGTATGGGGCTGGGGAGATAGCTCAGTGGTCTAAATGCCTGGCTGGCAAGAGCAAGAACCCGGGTTCGATCACTGGTGCTGCCTGCCGTGCCACTGCACTAACCACCAAAACCGGGCACGATGGTGTATGCAGGTAATCCCAGTACTGGAGAGGCTGAGACAGGAGGATCACTACGAGTCTGAACTACATAGCAAGACCCTGTATCAAAGAAAGAAAGAAAGAAAGAAAGAAAGAAAGAAAGAAAGAAAGAAAGAAAGAAAGAGGTGTGGTGAAAGGTCTAGCCCTGATTATCCTAATGGGAGTGGAATAGCCAAAGACTTTGAAGCCTCAGCAGGGTGAGCTGTAAAGCAGTTCAGCCAGAACACCAGTGACTCCTTTACCAAATCATTCCATAAATATTTATTGAAGGCCTACTAAGTGCTAGTACTTGTCTAGACATGGAGATTAGATAGTGAATAAAAAAATATGGGGAGCTCTTCAAGACCTGACAGGTCAGCTGGGGGAGGCAGTCCACGCTAAAGCAGAGTATGAAGTCTGGGTCTGAGAGGCCTGGGCGCTGAAGCACGTGGGGCTGGGGCCAGGCACCTCGCCCCCAGAGCTAAGAAAGGAAGTGTCCTTGTCTCTGTCCTCTGAGAATCCCCAAGGAGGAGCCGTGCATTTGGAATGTGCAGATCCAGCCGTGGCCTCCAAGACGCCTCTTCTTTCTTGCCCTCAAGCTCTCATGTACTGGACGTTGGCACCCAAGAACAGGAAGTCCTAGGAAAAACAAGACAACTTGGGATGCAAGGAGCATCCTCTGCTGCACAAAGACACACCTCTGACGTGAGGGAGCCTACGTCTTGGGACATGCAAGCCCTGCCAGAAACCAGGTGAGTGCATAAATAGCCATCGTGCCTTGTCCCCAAGGTCTCCTCAAAGCATGGCTTCTGACAGCTACCTTCTCCCAGGCACCAAACTGTCATTTTCCAAGCTGTGGCTTTCTAGCAGGCTTCATAAATGTCTTTTGTGTCACCTAAATTTTCTCCCCTTGGGGAAGAATGGAAAATTGTGAGCTGGCACACTTAAGCTTCTATCACTGAGAGGGGCAGGAACTTGGAACTCAAAGGAAAATCCAATTCTGCCGGTAGCTACTGATCCAACCCCCACTTTGGTGACCAGACAAGCAGATGGGATTGACCTTAGAATTATAATGAATGTGATAATATGTAATAAATTATTCCACGTGCCAAACATTGAGCTACAAGCTTTCATCATTGGCCTCTCACCTTTACCAAAATTCAGGAAGGGCTTCATTCCATTTTATAGAGGAGAAAACTGAGGCGAACTATGCAAATTGCCGCTTGATTTTCACTTTAAGTAATTATTTTTTTGACTCCACTCTTAAGCATTCAGTAGTAGCTGACTCTGAAGTACCTTGAAGCCCAAAAGAACTCTGAACATTTGTTTTCAAACATAATTCCCGACCAGTGCTTCTTTGGTCCCACCTACTCTCCATCCATTCATCCTTTTGAAAGCTAGGATTTCCTGGCTGGGCACAGCACGTCCTGTGATGCCTGTACCTCTGCTGGCCCAGTCGTCTTCCATGGGAGATGCTGTTCAAGAAAGATAAGCTGAAATGGAGGCACAGATGGACCCCAGAATGCTTGGCCAGGACCATGGCTAGGATCATGAAGAACCAAGCATGTTTCTTGATGCTAAAATAGTTAAGTCAGTTATGGTTCATCTGCTCGACGGAACCATGCACAGCTATTTGGTGCTGGGAAATAGAAACCAGGTTATGCAAGGGGACAAATCTAGAGGTGATGCTGAAATAAAAATGGGGTGTGTGTGTGTGTGTGTGTGTGTGCGCGCGCGCACGCGCAACAGCAAAAGCAACGGAAGTGTACAAAAACCAAGCCAAAACAAAATAAAAATTTAAGAAAAGCTTTGGTATGAATCTGTGGGGAAGACTGGAAAGAAGTACCCCAAAATGCTAATTGTCTGTCATTTTCAAAAGTCTGTATGGGACCATAGCACTTACGTAAAATTGGGGGGGATGGGCAATAAACACAATATAGGTCTTCTACTTTATAATTAAGAAATGATTATTAAAATTTAACAATGTCTTTCAGAACCTAACCAGCTGGCAAGTTGGTACCTAAAAATGAATGGATCTTGAGGTCCCCACAGGTCCCCTGTGGTAGGGGTTCAGGACTTCACCAAACTCCTCCTGTCTCAGTAGAGGTGCCACTTCTACAGGCCATGTGATGGCTGGGTGGGACACTGCAGCTCCTGGAGCTTTCTGCCACATCCAGCTTCTACAGCTGAGGCTGGCTGGGCCCCACCCACTAAGTTACAACCTCCAAACTCGGCAGATGAACCAACTCCCACCCCCACATCCTCCAAGCACCCCTCAGCCCTCTCACCTTGTGAAACTGGAGAACAAGGTCATAGAGCTGAACATGCTTTAGCAGAGGGAGGGGGAAACCCTGGGCCAGTTGCTCTGTGGGTTGACAACATTGAGAGAGATGTGTCGATAAACAACAATTACAGGCCTTTTTTTTTTTTTTAAACCAAAGAATTTGGCTCTTTGAAAACTCTAGACACAGTGCATTCCCACCAAAGACTATGAGTAGGTAAGACATTATTATAGTTTATGGATCAGGAAACTGAAGCACAGAGTAGCCAAGTAAACGTCCTCAACCACACAGCTAGAAAGTGGCAGAACTGGGATTTGAGCCTAGCAAGGCTGGCAAGGGCATCTAAGCCATGAGCCGTGGTGCTTTCCAGAGGAAATGACAGGTATAGGGCAGGGACACAGATAGTGAGGAGCAGGTGGGTATCTACTCGCTGCCGTCTGCCCCACCTTCCTCTCTGTTGCAGCAGAATGAAGCAGCGCATCATGGAAATAAGGTTTGGGCTTTTATGCTTTATTTTTTGCCTCAGCAGTAAGGCAAGTCCAGTGAATTCAAGGTGGCTGTCCTGGGCGCTCAGTGTTAACCCTGTCCTCAGTCTTTCCCCTGCGCTTCTGGGAGTGAAGGGCATTGTCTGAGTCTGTTTTCCCTTATGAGCAGGATTCAGTTTCCTGATCCTCCTCCTTATGAGGAGGTCGCTGCGTGTCAAGTGCCGTTGCAGCTCTGCATCCTCATGAACTCGCACCCCCCTACCCCCAGCTCCACCCCCATCCTGGCCCTGAGGCCAATTTCCACATCCCATCTCATGGGGAGGCCACTGGAACTCAGAGAAGTGATTTATCCAAAGTCATGTGGCCCTCAAGAAAGCCTGGGTTGACTACTCCAAGTTAATCTTTCTCCCAAACACCAGGGGGCACTTTTGACGTGGAAAATCTATGTTGATTCTCACCATTGACTTCTGGGTAGACATTGTTGAGCATGAAGTAGTTGAGGAAGCCTCCCATCAGCTCCACCTGGTGGAGAACAGAAGTACATTGGGACCATGCAGGCTTGGCAAAAGAGCAGATCGTAGATAGGTGCCGCTACCTTGCTACTATTTATAATTTAAAAGTAATTCGAGGTGCACATTTATATGTATGCAAATGAATGGAGTTGTTTTGAAAGGCTACATGCCTACTGTCTTCCTTTAGGAAGAACATCAAGGGTCAACTTGGCCTTTAGACTTCTTTAGTATTTAATTTCTTCAAACAGTGAGAAACTTTCCTGGCTACTTGTGTAATTTTTAAAAATTAAGTGAACAAAATGGGCCTCTCTACAAAAATTATGAAACACAACTTTTAAAACTCACTATATGCTGGGCAAAGGGCTCTGAGCTATTGAGTCTCACAACAAACCCATAGAGAATTAGAGAATTGTTGGTGTGTGTGTGTGTGTGTGTGTGTGTGTGTGTGTTTCTGGAAATTAAACCCAGGGTTTTTGTGTGCTAAGCAAGCACTGCAGTGCTGAGCTACATCCTAGACCTTTTACAATTTTTTGCTTTGAGGCAAGGTCTGCTATATAGCCCTTGGATTCTCCTGTTTCAGCTTCCCAAGTAGATGAAACTATAGGTGCTGGCACATCTGGCTATGAAGTTCATATTAATAAATATCCTCATTTCACAGATAGGGAAACTGAAGCCCACAAAATCAAAGCAACTTAGAAGGTGGGCGGCAGGGTCAGGATATGAACCTGATACTTCCTAAGGTGATAGCTGCTGATGTTCCCATTTCACGTGGATGACTTTGCAAACCTACCTGTGACTATTTTGCTGGGCAGGACATTTTTATATGACATGCACAGATATGACATGCCGGTGTTGTTATTCACATCACTGCAAGGTGGCTTTCTTGGGGGCACATGGACCATGTCCCTCTATACAGAAAGTGGAGTGAGGGTGCTCAGAGGAGGCCATCATGAATGGTGGAGAGTGAGACAGTGACCTCAAGTCAAAGTTCATTATCTCTCGCTGGGAGGAACAACTGCCATCACCTCCTTCCAGAAAGTTCTCCAGCATCCCTCATCTTCCCATTCTTTTGCCACCTTTCTTTGGGGATCAACTTCACTACTTTGTCCTTGTGAGAATCACTTCCTGGTTTTGCTTATCCGGCTTTCAATTCCTCTTGCGTTGATAACCCAGACCCTCTTTCCCCCAAAAACTCTCCTTTCCAATCTTAGTTCCTGTGATTTGCCTAGCTGACTGTAAATCCTGGCTCTAGGACTGTACATGAACTCCACAGTTGGCTGTTAGTCTTATTCAATGTTTGGTCACAGTTTGTAACCTAAGAATGGGCACCTAGCTGGGTGTGGTGGCACACGTCTGTAGTGCCAGCACCATGGGGGGCAGAAGAACTACAAGTTCGAGTCCAGCCTAGGCAATTAGCAAGACCCTATCTCAAAAGGAAAAAAGGGCTGGACTTGCAGCTCGTGTGAAGATCCCGAGTTCAATCCAATTCAATAAACAAACAAACAGGCACCTAACTGAAAGTGACAGCTAGCACAGGAAAGTTTTTCATTTTTCATTTTTTGCTTCAAAAAGTGAAACTACAAGAAACCTTGGGGTTTGGCCCAGAGGCTTCCTGAGGATGAGGCCAAACTCATGAATGTGGAATGGAGAGAGCTCCTGGATGCACTCATTGGAGCACCTGGGTCCAGCTGTGTCTGAAATTTTTAGCCTTGGCATTTTTCTGTTGTTCTTAAATTATATAACTCTATCAATGCTTCTTCTGTGTTTAAGATGATCAAGTTGACTATCTTTCCTTGCAGTTAAAATAATTATGTGTACTAGACTGATTAGCCATATGTTAGTGTATGTTGGGATATAACTATTCTTCACCCTATGCGTTGTACAATTTTATAGTTCCCTGGGCCAGAGATCAGTCTGTTCTTCTCTTTTACTATTTCCTATTATAGGTGTCACCACCATTGCTTAGTAAATACTCTAAATTAATTAGTATGTTAATAGTGTCACAAGTAAAAACAAGCAAAACTTACATTGAATACACCCACTTTGGATTCTCTCAGTTCCACCTGTAACCTATAAAGAATCAGACAAGATTCATAGGTTGGGCATTATACGCATGGGAAGGCAAAGCAAGGGGCTTCCTAGGAGGGAGACAACACTGGCATGAAAAGGTGGGGTAGGGTGGGGTGAAAAAAAATGATTAAATAACTACAAGCCACAACACAGCAACACTGGGAAGGCTGAGAGAAGGCCAGGAGTATGAAGGAGCTCAATCTTTTTCATTTCAGGTAAATACTGGTCTTTAAAGTTCATAAATTAAAGAAAAATGGTACTTTTCACAATAAATTACTTAGCAAATTGAAACTTGTTGGAGGCTGGCCAGTGGGGCCATAGGTTTGGGTCAACTGGAGTGATATTCTCAAATGGTAGACCCTAGTACAACAGGATCATGTCAAATCCTCCCCACCCCCAACTTTAGAAAAAGCAGCTGTAGTACCCAGATGGGGCCCAGCAGAGCATCCCAATGTGGGCAGGAAGATGGCTTACTTTCCAGGGTCCAAGATCCCAGTGATCCTGCTGGTGCTGAAGGTCAGTGTGGCAGACACATTAGTGGTCTGGAAAAGCCGGCAGAAGGAAAGGGGTGTGAATGATGATGGTTGTGGAAGGCTCTCTGCTTACTACAAATGGTTCCATGAATTGAAGCAGGAAATTTGCCCAGTAGATTGTAGGCTCCCAGAGGCTCATTGGAGGTACTCAGTAAATGCCTGAACTTGACCTTGAACATTTTTACTTGAAATTGTTGACTCTGGTAGCAATTAGACTTTGCACAGAGTACTAAGAAAAGGCATAGAGAACCTATCCTTGGAGAGTTCTTAAAAAAGATCATTAGTAATTATTTCAGGGCCAAGTTTCAGCTTTAGTTGGAATAGTAATAAAATGCATTTTATTTAAAAATACATGAACAATAAAACCAACTTTGACCACAAAACAGCACTATAAAATGTATATATACTCTCTGAGAGAAATGGCTCTCTTTCAGAAATTTGATTTGAGTTTCCAGGGTAAAACAAAAAAGCAAAATTCTCCATGTAGTGAGCAGTGACCCCAATAACACAGAATCCCTTCTGTAATAGATGGGGTCCATCAAGAAAAAAAGAAAGAACTCCACTGTCAATAGTGAATGCGGAGGCAGTTTCATGCAAAGAATTAGTTATACAAGTGACAGAACTGTGAGAAACAAAAATTTGATGAAGCTGCACTCCAGACTATAGGAACAGAGGGTGAGGTTGGGATAGTGAGAGCCACCATGGAAGATATGTAGTCCCTGCAGAGTCTCTTGCTCAAGGCAAAGCAAGAGGAATAATACTCTGGCTTCTTTCTTCCTCTCAACCTCCATTCTTCTGACCCTGCTTCCTAATGGTGGACTCAGCTGGAAGTCAGAGTGCAAGGGAGTCTGGGAAATGTAATCTCCAGGGGTTAGCTATAGATACAGATCAGAGAGAATATAACAAAGATCCATTCGCACACCCACCTCTGAACAGTTTCCCTGATTCAGAGGTAGAAACATTAAATAAATAAATCTGCAAGTAGCTACAAGTTAAATTTCTTGGTAATAAACCTTGTGAAGAAATAATGGGGGGTGACAACAACAACAACAAAATGGCAAGGAGTAAGACAGAAGGAGCTCTTTGGGGGAAGTAATGTCAGTTGAGACCCAAAGGAATCAGCCAGGTGGTGAGTAGGGAGAAAAGCATACAGGGAAAGGGAACAGCATTTGCAAAGGCTCTGAACCTTACCACACCAAGCTGGAAGACAGGCTTCCTGACAGAGTTGGGCAGGAGCACAAAGCCCTCAATCTCCATCTGGGGGGTCAAGGACAGACTCCCAGGACGCAGTTTTAGGAGTGGGGCGGAGACCACTCCTCCCTGGAGCTCCAAGTTCATGTTGGGATACAGCCTGGCTATCTAGGGACAGAAGTAAGAGATGATGTCAAGACAAGAAAATAAGTAGCTCTGCAGGGTCTTAAGGGCGCTGCCTAAAGCTGAGAAGACTTTTGATTGATTTGCTTCCCCACAGAATGTTCTGTGCCTTTTTGACTTAACAGCATCCTGGGCATCCATCTGTGCTGACAGAGTCACCACCACGTGGTTCACGGTTCCCTGGCATTCACTCTCCTGTGTATCATCCTTCTTCAATTGACCCCGCTCTACAGGGCACATTGTGGCTTTGTTTTGACTGCTCTGCTGAGTGCCCTTGGCTGTTATTTTCAGGTGATCATTCCTAGAGGGAATGCTTTGTCTGGGTCAAAGGGCAGAGCATTAGGGAAGCTTTTGGTAGGGTATTTTTTTGAGACAGGATCTCATTATGTAGCTCAGACTATTCTTGAACTTACTACGTAGCCCAGGCTGGCTCCTGCCTCATCCTCCTGAGTGCTGGGACTGCAGGCATGTGCCACCATGCCTGGCTTTTGGCAGGTATGGCCAGCCATACCCTCAAAAGGTCAAGCTGATTTTCCTGTCCCCTAGCAATGATGGGTGCCATTGTCTCCCCATGTCCTCATCACAAATGGGTGGTAGCCGGTGTTAACACCATAAAGCAGTATTTTTAAGATAGGACACAACCAGATCCTACCAATTCAAAAATGTTCAATTTTCTGTGGGTAGAGAATTTAATTTGGGACAGGGCTGCTCCTCTGAGTGGTTGTGTAAATGTAAAATCTATACCCTGCTCAGGATGGGAAGAGCTTGGCAGGCTGAGGAGAGAAAGCACCTCAGAGAGGCGGGGTAGAGTGGCTCCTTCGCAGGTGGTTATAATGCAGCTAAGAAGAGGGAGGAGGAGCTTCTACGCTTTCTGGGTGAAAGGACTATTGGGGCCAGGGTGTGGTCAAGGGACACTCCCAAGGAAGCTGGCTGGGACAATACGTTGGGCTCTACGGAGAGAAAGGGGCTGCAGGTGGTGCCATGCGGAAGGACAGGACCCTCCACTGAAGTTTAAATTTTCCCTACCATTCTGATTGCCTTCAGCCACCACCCAGCCTTCTGTAGTGAATTTTATCTTTTTTTTTTTCTTTTTAATTATGTATTTGGCACAGGGTTTTGCTACTCAGTTCGAACTCATAATGATCCTCCTGTTTTCAGCCTTACCGGCACTGAGATTACAGGTGTGTGCCATCACGCTCAGTCCAGTGGCTGGTTCAGCACATCTTGGGGTAGGGCTGGCATGGCATGTGGCACTGGGGATGTAACTCTAGTCCCTGCACTTGCTTAAGCAGGTGCTTAGTTTTCGTATCTTGCTGGCTCTACAATGCATTTTATAGATTTTTTTTTTTTTTTGGTGGGACCGTTGTTTGAACTCATGACCTTGCACTTGCCAGGCAGGTACTTGTGCCACGGAGCTATCTCCCCAGCCCTCTGCAATGCATTTTAAACACTACCTTTGCCTGAGGTGCACTTGGGGAACCTGCAGTTTGGGGAGAGGCCCGGCCGATTTCTGTGGGATTCAGTGAGGGAGTGTGCAGGAAGAGTTTGGCCCAGGTACATCAGAACTACCAGGCTATTTAGTGCCACACGGCTATAGCAAAAGCCTGTGAAACAACACCGTGTCCTTCCATGGAGGACTGGCCAGACAGCCATGGCAAATGAACGCCCTGGCAGGTTGGATCCCGTGGGAAAAGTGAGGCAGCTTTTTGTTTGTCTGTACTGGAGGTCTCCTAGATATAGTGGGGGGGGGTATATAAAAATGGTGTATAATATGCCTCTATTAGTATCAAATATGGGGGAAAGATGCAGCATGTTGAGTGTAGATTACCTAATTTCTATGTCTGTCTGGACTATCATAGAAGGATGCACAGGCTCTTACACTACCAGGAGACTCAGATGGAAACTGGGTGTCACATAACTGAAGCGGTTAGGTGACCTTCCATTTTATAGCCTTTTATTGAGCTATTGTGCTACAAGATTTTTTTTTTCCATTCAAAAAACAAAAATGATTTTTTAAAGCACCTTCAACATTCTGGGTCCCTAGCAAGTTTTCTGTCACTGTTAGACCATAGTGACTGGGGCACCCTTGTAGAACGTGTCAGCATTCTTTAGGATGCTTGACATCAAAAAAATATTTAGAAGACTGGACCAACTGCATGGCTCCAAGGGACGTGGTGCTTAGGCCTCTGCCACTTGGGCTACAGAGAGAACCTGAAGCCTGGGGCTTCCTGGGGCCTCCCTGCTGGCTTTTCACCTCTCAGTGAAGCAGGGAGGGACACAGAGGTTTTGGAAGTCTGAGGAGCTCAGTCTATGCCCATGGAAGCCAAGGGTGCCTTACCCGGGGTGCGAAGGCTCGAAAGGAATTGGTGGTCAGTCGGAAGAGAGAGTCAGGTGGAATCTGCAAGAAAGAGACATTAAGACTTTAGGGAGCAGTCACTGGTAGAGAGTGGGGCAGGTAGGGCCTCTGAGGATGGTGACTTCTCACTGGGAGGGAGTACTTTGGTGGTGAGGAGATGCCTACCCTCCATTCACCCAGGGCTGAGCACACAAGTCCCCAGAGGCTTGGGGTTATAGGTGACACATGCATCTCACTCAGAGGGTCATTAAAGGTGAGATTTGTACATGCAAAGAACCGGTATAGGGTCCTGGCTGTGACGCTGTGTGATTTTGGGCCTGTCTTCCTCTCCTGAGCCTCTTCTCTAACATTGGATTATAGTAGTCCCCACCTCCAGGCAGGGCCTGACACATAGTGCAACAGGTGGGTGTGTGACAGTGCATTAGCATAGCAGGTAAAAGGGTGGCAGGGCCACTCCCTCAGGAGTGCAGTGAAGGCCTTCTCAGAACAAAACAAGGCAACATGCTTGGTTTGTCCCTAGATATGTATGTATAGGCCTAGCATGGCTCTGTAACAGATGACACCCAGTCAAGTTATCATATGTTAGTGTGCTACCATGTAGGGGAGAAAAAGGCACAAAAATTGTATAAAAGGCAAAACTCTGCCATGGTCAGGGTTCAGTCTCTTGGGTATTAGCCTGCTGAGCCTGCACCAGCACAAATAAAGTTGCCTTTTAATAAAAAAAGACTCAGTGTTCTGTCTCCCTATGTGGAAAATCCCACTACATTTCTGGGGGCTCGTGCCCAGGATTTGGAGATGGTGCATTTCTACTTCCTTTGTCCCCAGAGTGTGAACCTTGGAGCTTCAGGAGAGATGACCTCACTTGGCACCAAGAGACCATTTGATCCTTAGGAGGACTAGCTCCCCCAGTGTGCTAGGGAGAACTTGGTGCACAACAGAGCCCCGTGAGGTTCAGGAACTAGCTTAGGAATGCTGCCCATCAGATTGATGAGAACACCAGTTCATTTTGGCTTCCCTGGGAGTCTAATCCAGGCCAGGGATTACTGAGCCTGCTGATGCCAAGAGGTGCCTGAAATATCTCCTGTAGAAGAGTATTGGAAGAAGAGTGGAGTGAGCGTGCATCTTTGCCATATGAGCCTCTCCCTTTCTCCTTTTCCTCTCTTGTGCATGAAAGTTGTCTGCTACAGAGAAGGGTGGAAGGCAGAGTAAGCTCCCTAAAGAACTTTTAAAAAGGATATTCAGGTGATTATGGTGTTAAGCTGACTGGCCCAAGACTCTGAACATTCTGTGAAATTGATTGACTGTTATTTTGGGTTGGCTGGCCTTCTGAGGGCTCCTTTGATGAGGCAATAATGAGCCAAGTGTTCAGGATTGTTGTGGGGGACCCAAGCCAGCCTGACTAATTTTCTTACATTGACTATTGGCAAGATGTGGTCCATTCCCAGCTATCGTGGATTGAGAACTGCAAGGCAATGATAGGATAACAGCTGCCTCCAAATGTTGCCCAAAGTCAAACTGATTCTTTCTGGAGAGCTGGAAGGAGTCCATATGTCTCCATATGCCCCACTGTATCCACCACTGCCACCACTACCTGCGCCACCTGCTGCAGAGGCCCTATCAGAGTTGGTTGGCCCTCTGGTGGTTGCTGCTTCCTCAGGTTCATCTGAGGCCTCCCCAGAGACCCCACTAATGATGACCTCCCCAAGCCACCACTCTGACTCCTCACATGCCTGTGGGTACCTGCTGAGAGGACCTCTCCAGCAGATTGGCCCTCTGGTGCCACACAGGAGCTAAGAAGTAGATACTGTTTTGAGATACTCAGGGACCTCTTTATTATATCCAATAGGCAAACCTAGAGAGGTGAATGGGTGTTAATGTACCAACCCATCACCACAACTGACCTCCTTAATTGGAAAAATCACATGTCTTCGCATACAGAGAAACCCCAGGCAATGATTGACGTGATGCAATTGGCTATCCATACCCACCAGCCCACATAGACTGATTGCCACCAGCTCCTTCTGACCCTGTTCAACACCAAGGAGCGCTAACAGGTTACTCAGGCCACCCTATGATAGTTGGAAGAAAATCCCCTGGCTGGAATGCTGGACCCCAGGCTTATGCCCACAGCCATTTTCCAGAAGATCCCTATGGGGACCCGAATACAAAAGGAGGACAAACCCTGATTGAACAGTACCAAGAGGCCGTTCTAAATGGTTTGGGGGCCAGAGGAAAAAAGACCATGAATATCAGCAAGACCTCCGAGGTGCTCCAGGGGTCAGAAGAAAGCCCAGCCTGTTCTATGAGAGGTTACATCAAGCATCCTGTCTGTATGCCCTCTTTGACCAAGAAGCAGCTGAGAAGCAACAGATGTAAGTATGGGCAGAAGATAACCCATCCAGATTCGCTTGAAACATACCTCCAAGAGTATAACTAGAGCCAGAGGCAGAACCAATTAGCCTCAAACAATATTTCATCCCTCATGAGGTACAGATTAGAATCTAGAAACAGCTAGAAAGTCTTCTGAATTACAGACTTCTTCGACTTTTCCAGTCACCTTGACACACACCTGTCCTGCTTGTCCAGAGGCCGGGCACAGGTGACTGTTGACCAGATCAGGATTTGCAAGCAGTAAGCCAGGCCACTGTCACCCTTCACTTGGGTGTTCCAACCCTCTATATGCTCCTGGGTCTTGTGTTCCTGAAGATGCCTTCTTTGTATGTTTAGACCTCAGAGAAACTTCTACATCTGCCTGGCCCCGTGAAGCCAGCCAATTTTTGCTTTCTAGTGGGGGAAAAAATGGTTACAATAGCCAGCTGACTTAGACAAGCCTGCTCCAAGGATTCAAAAATTCCCTAACCATCTTTGGTATGGCATTGACTACTGAACTAAAAACTTTCCTGGTGAACCAACATGGCTGCCTCCTCCTTTAGATGACTCACTAATGGCTGTAAGGTCTCAAGAAGACTGCATAGAAAAAATTCAACAGCTCCTTATTGTCCTGTGGGAGGGCAGCTACAAACTCTCTAGCAAAAACCCCAAATTTGCCAAGGGTTAAATATCTCAGTTTGTATTTGTCACAGGGATGGCTCCAACTCATGTCTGAGGAAACAGTTTGCTCTATCCTAGTCCTGATGACCTGATCCCAGGTCTCACCGCTCATTGCGTCAACAGTTTCTATGTAGTCCAGATACCTAACTTCTCAGTCTTGGTAAAACCCCCTTATGAAGCCACAAAAGGGAGGGAATGAGAACCTCTGTTGTGAGAATAAGTACAGCAAACCACCTTTAAAGAGATTAGACAGGTCTTGACCAACACACTTGGCTGAGGGCTTCCAGACACAGCTAGACCTTTCTTCTTATATGTTAATGAGCTCACTGGCACTGCAGTGGGTGTTTTAACCCACACAGGGCCATGACACTGGCTGGTGGAATATATCTCCAAGCAACTGGGCTGTGTTGCTCAGGGCTGGGCACCTTGTTTTGAACATGTGCAACTAAAGCCCTTTTAGTGGCAAAGGCTGACAAACTGACTATAGGACAAGAACTGACAGTCCGAGTGCCACACTCAATACTGACATTAATGGAGTGCAAAGGATGATACTGGCTAATTAATGCCTGGATGATCAGATATCAGATGATACTGTGTGAAAACCTGAGCATTAACCTAGAAATAGTGCAGACCTTGAACCCAGCACCCCAAATGTCTGTCAGGCCAGGCTAGCCAGATCATAGCTGCATTAAGGCTGCAGATAAGGAATTTTCCAGTCATCCAGACTAGAGGACCAGCCCCTCAAGAACTCTGATACTGAGTTTGCTACTGATGGTAGCAGTGTTGTAAAAGAGGGAGAATACCTTGTTAGGTACTCTGTGGTAATCCTAAATTCCATCACTGAGGCAAAGTCTTCACCACAGGGGACCTTGACATAAAAGACAAAATTTATCACACTAACTTGCACCTTCCAACTGGAAGCATATATATATCCCTAAATATACCTTCACCATCATCCACATACATAATGCTTTATATAAAAAAGCATCTAATAAACTCAAGAGGAAAAGTCATACAATATGGCAGAGAAATCTTTAAACTCAGATGCTGTGTGGGCCCCTCAAAGAGCGGCAGTCATCTATTGCCAGAGACATCAAAGAAGAGACACCACAGCTGCCCAGAGAAACTATAAAGCACACCTGAAAGCAAAGTTCATAACCTCCAAAAGAACAACAATCAAGGACTGTGGCTATTGCACTGTTTCCTTGTCTGCTGGCAAAATGGGGCCCCAACTACTGAGAATAGAGTGTTTGGTTTAAGGTCAGGAATGAAAGCTACCTCCCAGGTGGCCGATAGAAACTGAAAGATGGCCAGGTAACAATCCCTGAGGCACTGGCTCTAGTGTTAGTCAGAAAGTTTCATCACCTGTATGGGCCAGTCAGCTCTGAGGGCCACTGTGGTTAGCATTTCTATGGCTTACAACTCTCTAGCATAGCCTGAGTAGCATGTGAGTGTGTGGAACATGGTGCCCACAACAGCTTGAGCCAAGGACCCAAGGCTGCTTCTAGGGTACAGCGTCAGGGGAGCCCTGTTTGAATACGTGGTTGTAGACATCACTGAGCTTCCCTGAGTCTGTAGCTACAGGTACTTGGTAGTCTCTGTGTACACCATCTCAGGTGATAAAGGCCTTCTCCACCTCCACAGGAAAGGCATCTGAGGTGGCTTGATTTCTTTGGAGAAAAATCATTTCCTATTTTAGAAATCCTGTCATGTTTGAATCAGACAACAGGCTGACATTCATCACGGAGATGGTGCAGCTGGTAGCCAGGAGAATGAAGATTACTTAGAAGCTGCCTATAGCTTACTATTCCCAGAGCTCAAAAACAGTAAAGCAAGTGAACCAGACTCTCAAGCTCTAGCTGTCAAGAGACTCACCTGCCAGTAGTGACCGACTTGCCAATAGCCCTGCTGAGGATGAGGTCTAGTCCCACTAAACAGTTGGGGTTCTCCCCTTATGAAATTCTCTATGGGTGGCCCCCTTCTATTAGAGAAATAAAGGGTGTTCTTAAAAGAGCTTAAAAACCTTGCCCTGTGACAACAGGTATAGGGATTGGGCTGAATCTTAATCACTCTACAGCAATGGGTTGAGGAATAACTGCCTGTCAGTCCGACCACACTCACTCATTTAAACTAGCAAGTGCTGTATGGGTAAAAGAGTAAAATATCCAACACCTAAAACCCCTCTGGGCCTCAGGTGAAGGGGCTACAAATATTGCATGAGGCCTAGGGGCCGAGGGACCACCACACAGACAACGTCTCCGCCAGGCTCTGTCCCTCCAAACCACATGTGCCACCTGGATCCAGGGACACCAATTGTCAATGGCTACTCTGCAGACCCATTTCTATGTATAAGCAGAGAGGAAATGTGCATTGCTTCCTACAGCCCTCTGGCCAATAACAAAAGATGCAAGACCCAAAAGTCCCTTAGCTGGGGCTGCTGAATGAAGACACACCTACAGGGTGGGATGCTGCCCAGCTATGAACCAGGGAGGTTTATGACCAACATCATTCTGGACAACTCTTACGTAGGACCTACAACACATCACTCGTGGGCCGTACTTGCCCTCCCAGGTGTCCATCCAGAGACATGTGCCACTGGTACTGGACCACTCCAAGTGGCACAACTCAGGATGGTGTAAAGTGGCAATTATCAATTGACCTTCCACAGTAGAGTGGATACTGGGTAGGGGGACACTGATCAGTGCATACCACACAGCAAGGCTAGAAAATTAGACCTCTATTAATCTTGTAATAGAATAGGGTACCCCAGCTCTCTCTGCAGTTAGGCTTCTCAAGACCTCAATTATTGGAGAAAACTGCATTATCTGATGGGGAAAAATGTTTACAATCCCTCTTGAAAGCCTAACATGCCTAAGCCAAAGATTTATAACTCAATTGCCCAGGAAATGCAATGGTGGGGGCCTCCAGATCACCTTGAGCCAGGTCCTCAGCGCTTGTTTAATTTCTCCCATCTTCAAAACACTGAGGACCATGTTCGCATAGCCATTGAATAGGGAGCCCAGATGGACTACACTGCACCCTGCCCCAAAAAACCAGCCAGGGTCATGTGCATCAGGAACAGCCTGTGCGTCTTCTGCCTACTTCCATTTGCCAGAGGAAAACATCTGGGAGTCCAGATATATCAGGACAGAGAGACCCAAAAACAACAATGTGCTCTACAAACTGGCAACTAAAAAGATAACAAATGACCTCCTGAGTGTATGATCCAATATTATGGCCCTGCCACCTCGTCAGAGGATGGGTCTTGGAGCCACGGTACCCCCATTTATGTGCTAAATCACATAATCAGACTGCAAGCGGTTATAATAATTATGATTAATAAAACTGGCAAGGCTTTTATTTTACTAACCAAACAGCAAACCAAAGTGCATAATGCTATCTATCAAACTTGGTTGGCCTTAGATAACTTGCTTGCTTCTGAGAGTCTTCTATTATAAAACATTCTGTGATGAAGTTTAACCTGAGCGACTGTTGCCAACAGATAGACGATTTTTAAGAAGTCATACAAGAGATCATAGATCAGATAAAAAAGATTGCTCATGTCCCAGTCCAGACCTGAAATCTTAGGATCCCAGGATGTTATTTGGAAGATGGTTTTCAATTCTCAGGGTGTTCAAAACCCTCCTAGGTATTATCCTTTTGAACTTGGGGGTTTGCTTAGTCCTGCTCCATATGCTTCCCTGCTTATAAGGTCTGCCTTGAGCTTCATTAATGAAGTGGCCCCCCCAAAAGGCCACCCACATGATGATGTTATAAAATATAAAACCAAAATGATGTTCTTTGACCCAGAATAGGAAGTCCAAGCACTAAAGGGGAGAAGGTAGCTCCCAGAGGAGCACAGTGAGGGCCTTCACAATAGAAAGAGGCAATGCAGCACAATTGGTTCATAGATACATGTGCGTAATTCTAGTACGACTCTGTAACATAGATGGTACCCAATCGGGCTACGGCATGCTACTGTGTTATTATTTAAGGGGGACGAAGGCAAAAAATTGTGTTAAAGAAAACTCTGTCATGATCAGGGCTCAGCCTTCAGGGCATTGGCCCACTGAGCCTGCGCTGGCACAAGTAAAGTGGCTTCCTGAAAGACAAGTCCTGGTGGCTACCCTCTCATGCAACAATCCTGCTACAAAAGGGTGTGTGTGTGTGTGTGTGTGTGACAGAGAGAGAGAGAGAGAGAGAGAGAGAGAGAGAGAGAGAGAGAGAGAGAATCTATAAGACAAAAAGATACCCATCCATCCTCCAGATGGTACCTGATTAATACCAGGTGGATCACACTATGTCCCCCATCATCCTGACATTGTTCATGAGACCTCCGTTTTTATGAAGTGCTGCAAGACGCAGCCTTCTGAACCCCAGAACTACTGAAGAAACTGGATACACACTGAAGATTCAAATGCCCCATATGCAAAGTCCAATGGCAGACAGTTGTTTTGGAGCTGAGTGCTAGGAAGATGCAGTTCCTTCTTTTTAGTATGAAGCACCTAAATCATGTACCCTTTTCACTTTGGCTACAAGGAAGCTCCCAGACAGTTCTGGGAGCAGTTTTGAAAAGTTGAATTTTGGGCCTAGTGTTTTCATAATTGCATTTTACTTTTTACTTAGCATTTATTTCCTTTTCTTTATAATTGTACACCGATTACCTTGCCTCATTCACTAAAACATTCTTTGTAAACCTCCACAAGTCAAGCGGAAATACCATTTAGAAAAACAGATCTAAACTAAGAGAAAAGTAAAACACAGACAAATTGCTCACTAGAGTTGTTATACAAGAGAAAGAACTTTGGCTTTAACCTTGCTGGTGGCCAAGATGATAAAAGGAAACTGTGCCAACTTGTTTTTCTTGGTGTTGATTTTCTTTTTAGTTTAAATTACTGTTTTACTGGTGTAAATAAGGATGGGGAGGAAAGACAGAAGGAAGAAGGGTCAGTTGTGCTGTCCCTGGAGAGCCCCAGTTTGCCCTGTCCTCACCATGTCATCTGTGATGGAGAAGTTCATGTACCCAGCCTGGTAGTAAACCAGGCTGGCAGTGTTGAAGACATAATCAGAGATGGCGAAGTAGACCATCTGGCTGTGATCTTCCGGAAGGCTCAAGATGGGAGGAAGGAGAGCAGCAGGGGAGCGGTGATCATGAAGGAAAATTTCACCCTGGAGAGAGAAACAGGATTTGGCTGAACTTTTCTCTGTGCTGCAGAGCTGTGCATCTGGGCTTCAGTAGCTGCTGCGTCACCTGAGGAGGGTGCTGGCAGGACCCATGGCCCACAACTCTGGCCTTTGAGAAGTCTCCTTAGATGTTTCTGCAAAGCCCTAGAAGCTCATGAAGCCCCAGGACAGGCTGGCCAGCCCCTCTATCCCCTATGGCTATCTGTGACTGCTCTCCCTGAAGGGCACACACAAGGAGGAGGAGGAGGAGGAAGAGGGGCTGAAGGTGGTGACACTTGCCCCACCACTAAGCTCTGGGAATGCTCCCTCCATGGCACCCAGCACCCAGGAACCAGCAGGAAGGTGAGGACAGATCTGTAGTTCTGGGACAGGTGGCCCATGAACAGTCCTGCCACTGTAGCCTCACTGATCTTGCTCCAGAGTCCTCACCTTAAACATCACATCCAGCATCTGGGCTGCTGCCCGAGGGGCTTCCGTTAAACTGTAGTCAACATCCAAGAAGCTGTCGATCTTTGCTGTGACTGTAAACCAGGACAGGAACAAGATTAGGGGCCAGCATGGTGTTCAGCTAATGGAGAAGGAGCAGGAGCTCTGGATGACCTAGGCAGAGCTCCCCATCTTCTGCCCAAGGACCTGTCACCTGGCCGAGGCCTAGGTGACAGAACTACATCTCCAAGAAAGAGACAGCATGGTTTCTCCTGTCCTCCTGGGAGATTAACAGTGCTGGGCTCAGCCTGGGGTCTGCGTAGTTTTCAGACACATAGACACACACACAGACACACACACAGAGACACAAACACACACAGACATATACAGACACAGACACAGACACAGACAGACAGACAGACAGACAGACAGACACACACACACACACACACACACACACGTCTGGTAGCCCAGAGCGTCACACCTTCAGCCTCTGTTAGAGTTTCATGCTAAGCCACATAACCAGGGTGGCCAGGCAAGTCCCAGGGCCTGGCTATTGCTTTCCAGTGCCGTAGGATAGTAAAGTGCAGGTCTCAGAACACTGGGTCTGCTGGACCAGCCTGGACCTTGGGTGAAGGGCCTGTTACTACTGCTTGGGGCCTAGGTCTGAAGGACCACCACACAGAGAACATTTCAGTCAGGCTCTGTCCCTCCAAACTACATGTGCCACCTGGATCCAAGGACACCACTCATCAATGGCTACTCTGTAGACCCATTTATATGTGTAGGAAGAAATGTGCATTGCTTCCTGCAGCCCTGTGGCCAATAACAAAAGATGCAAGATCCAAAAAGTCTCTTAGCTGGGGCTGCTGAATGAAGACACACCCACAGGGTGGGATGCTGCCCAGCTATGAACCAAGGAGGCTTACAACCAACACCATTCTGGACAACTCTTAGGTAGGACCTACAACACATCACAAATGGCCTGTACTTGCTCTCCCAGGTGTCCATCCAGAGACATGTGCCACTGGTACTGGACCATTCACAGTGGCACAACTCAGGATGGTGTAAAGAGGCAACTACTGAAGTGACCTTCCACAGTAGAGTGGATGCTGGTTAGGGGGACACTGATCAGTGCATACCACATAGCAAGGAGAATGGATGGCCAGTGATTGGCCTTGTGTCTTAAAGATGAACAAGTTGCTCCTGAGGCCAGGTCATGACTGAGGGGGACCCAAGACAGCTCTGGAAGCTGATCATGTTCTGCTCTGATGGGAGCTGGTTCTGTACATGGGCTCTGCGTGCAGACATTTTAAAGCTGCACACTTATGATTTGAGTACATTTCTCTATGAATGCTCTTATACAAAAAGCTTTCTAAAATGCCTTTACTTATGCTGATCAGTGTGCTGATCGAGATGGCTGTCCAAGAGACATGAATTTAAAAGGAGCTACAGGCCAAATGAAGTGTACTAATAGATATGTATTTATAATTATGTATATATTCATGAATTAACACAATACAGACAAGAATGGATATCCATATGCTTATGTAGATTTATATTTGTACATGCAAAGAAAATATACACCTCAAACGGAGCTTACCTCCTGGAAAGTTGAGGAGAAAAGCAATTACTGTGCTGGACTTTGAACCTAGGTCCTCACACATGTCAGGCAACTGTTCTACCATTAAATTACATCCCCAGCTCCTCAAAAGTGGATTTTTGAATATGCATGTGTCCTACTTAATGTCTTACAAGGTAGATATATGCTACCATAAAAATTAATGAAACTAAAGTGTCCCTGGTGGGTGGGCAGCTTACCTGGCAGGGTTTGGAGATAAGGTTGTAGGTCAGAGGCCACTGCTTTCTCCACTATTTCACAGATCTGGTGGAAAAACGGGAAGAGCAAGGCTGGCTGAGTGCCTCAGCTTTAGCCTGGCACTCTGAGAATCACTTAAGGAGCTTTTCACCTGTTGTCTCAGTGATCATTGATCCTCCAAGTATTTGCAAGTGCTCACCATGTGCCAGGGACCAAGGAAACAGAAATGATTTGTAAAGGCCCCTGCGTAGACTCCAGGAGATTTTCCAAGTCTATGCCAATACTGGGCATCTGAGATAGTGGAGGAGCACAGCCTGGAGACAGCACAGGAAACTACACCATTGAAAGACATTTTCTTTGGGATGCTCTGGCCTCTCAGAAAGCAAATGCAGGACTAAATAGTAACTAGAAATAGTCACACTTGTGAGTCCATAAGAAATAGAGGCTTGGGGGCTGGGGAGATAGCATTTTTTAGCATGTGCCTGCCTGGCAAGTGCAAGGTCGTGAGTTTGAACCCCAGTCCAGCAAAAAAAAAAAAAAAAAAAGAAATAAAGGCTTCCTAATGGTCACCACTGAACAGGCTGGTTGGACTCAGTGTGCCCATCTGCTTTGACCTCCACAGAGGACCGAACGGTCACATCTGGAAGCTACTTACACAGTATTTATTGCCCCCCTCTGAGCTGTCTGTTTTTTGAGAGAAGGAATTATATGCTTCCAAACCAGTTTGCTGTATTTGCTATTGTGATCACTTGCATTATTTATAGTGAAAGCCAATGAAATATGACTGAGAGAAGAGATGTTTCTAAGAAAATTGAAGATAAATACTCTGGAAAGGTGAGATGCTAAAAAATGCAGTTAAAGTTGGACAAGAGAGCAAAAAAGCTTAGGAGAAAAAAATTATAAAAATCTAGAAGCCTTCTGGGCTGGGATGACCTTGAAAGTGACATTAAATTCTCACCACGGCTAAAGAAATGGAATTTGTGGCAGCTCAGTGTTATGAGTAAGAAAGTCAAGCACAGTGCCAAGCAAGGGCTGCTTCCAAGGGTAGTTTTGTGCCACGTGGCATTAGATGGCAAGTTAATTTTCATATGCTTTATCTTAAAACTCTTGGATTAGCATGTAAATGAGAAAAACCTCAGCTTAATTTTTTAATTAAGCAGTTATCACTGATTGTGACGCCTCTATGTGCACTATGGCCAAGAGGGGTGTGGCAGACCTGGCCTGGGGCAGGATTGCAGATGGCTTCTCAGGAGAGGCCACATTTTAAGGGTGATCTTCAGGATGTGTGGGCATCAGCCAGGTACTGAGTAGTGGGGAAGGGTGGTGCCAGGACTGGGCAGATAAGGGCCTGTCTCTCCCTCCCTCTGCAGCTGCCCCATGTTCTGGGAAAGGAGGATGGCAGTTAGCAGAGATAGGGGTAGGAAGGAGCCCTCACAGAGGATGGCTAGGAAATTCTTGTTGGCCTCACTTAGGATCATCCCTGCAGTCTCTCATCAAACAACACCCCATCAGACCAGCCCAAAGTCCCTGAACTCCTGTGGGGCTCGATGGGTTGGGGAGGGGGGACTTGGTCCCAGGTGTACAGTAGGGTCTTCTGGAGAGGCAGACACAGGGTTTGTTAGGGGTACAGAGATGAACAAGGATAGATCACATCCTGCTCAGTCTCCTCTGGTGTGTGACCTTTGCAGAAGCTGTTTTGTGGTCCCCGCCCACAGGACACAATGGCAAGGCAAGTGCTTCCCCGGGCTTGGGAGGAAGATGGGAATGAGACAGTGAGTGTTGACCCCAGAGAGTAGCTGTGCTTAGGCCTCCAGATCAGGAACCACACCCCAGGCTGAATGGGGGTCAGCAAGGTCCTGTACCAGGGTTTAGAGAGACAACCTAGGAGGAAGAGACTCTGAAGACACACAGGGACTGACAAAGGAGATTTGGAAGGCTCGGAATATAGGCCTGACTTCTTAATTAGAAGATCCTAGAAAACACGCCCAGAACAGCCCCCCAAAAACCTGCCTGAAAACTTCTCTGAAGAACTCGAGCTGATTTGCAATAGGATGGCCAGAAACCTGATGTCAGCCTGAGATACAGGATCCCAGCATCCCATCTCAGGACCCAGACATAGAAATTCTCACAGGTTTCCTTGAGACTTGGACAGCATAAAAGACACCGACACCAAGAAGTGCTTATTATCATGGCTTTCCTGTGGTAACCCACACCGCCTCCCCCAAGGTGTTCTTTTATCTTGCTTTTTCCTCTCACTCTGCCCAAGCTCGCTCTGCAGAGCCAGTTTCTCTCTTACTCTCCACACTTACTTTTTCAAGTAAACTTTGCCACTGATTTTTGCTGGTTTTATTCAGTTCTTCCTTCATGATGTAAGGAAACCGGAACTAACTAATTGGAACTAACAACCTGGAATCTAACTCCAGAACCTGGCAACATTTAACTGGAGAGCCATTCTCAGAAGGAGCTATTCTATAATATTTTGGCATAGCCAGGAGATTCTGAGGAGTGCGGGTAGGCCAGGCCTCGATTCTCCCAAGACAGATGGCCCTTCCAAAGCCTTTGGCGTAAGAGGCCTTGCATTCCCTCTTTGAGAAGGGCTTAATCCTGGGCTGGCCTCTCATAGCTGGCTGACACTGGGGAAGTTACCCCCTGCTCAGCGTCCTCCGTCAGATGTGGAATATGGCACCTGCTTCAAAGGTTGAGCTCTGGCTTCAGCAGGGCTGTGCATACAGAGGGCTTGGTTCATTGATCCTGGCTGAAGCATAGGCTCAAGGAATAACACCTGTTATTTTATAAATAAGTTATGCATTATTATTATTATTATTATTATTATTATTATTATTATTATTATTATTTGGTCTTTTGATGAAGGATCTCACTGCATAGTTCACACTGGTCTTGAACTCACTATGTAGCCTAGGCTGGCCTCGAACTCACAGCAATCCTCCTGTCCCAGCCTTTCTAGTGCTGAGATCCAGGTGCGTGTCACCAAGCCCAGCTATCAAGGCAATAATTCTTACAGTACTTTACTACTGTGATGATTAATTAATTATAATGTTTTGCCATTGTTATATAATATTACTAAGCATTGTTATTACCATCATCAAAATGGGAGTGTAAGTAAGCTTAACAATATGTCGACAGAGTGTCTAAGGAAGAAGCTGGCCTGTTTCTCCAGTTCACTTAAACTTCAGAACCAGAAAAGGACACAGCTTGCTACATCATGGGGAGTCTGCATGTTAATCCTTCCACTGAGAAGGTGAGAGGGCGCTCAAAGCCAGACTGGAGGTGGGGAGGGAGGGGAAAAGAAGAGAGCGAAGAGAAGAGGGAGAGAGGGAAAAAAGATGGGAGGGAGGGAAAAAGGAAGGAAAGGAGGAGAGAGAGAGAGACAGAGACAGACAGAGAGGGACAGAGAGAGACAGAGACAGACAGAGACAGAGAGGGGCAGAGACGGACAGAGAGAGACAGAGAGGAACAGAGAGAGACAGAGACAGAGACAGAGGGATAGAGACAGAGAGAGACAGAGACAGAGAGACAGACAGAGAGACAGACAGACAGACAGACAGACAGACAGACAGACAGACAGACAGATAGAGAGAAGCAGAGATGGAGACGGAGACGGAGACAGAGACAGACTTTTCTCAAGGACTCCAGCCTCCTTTATTCTTCCATCACTGTTTCCCGAAATTGATTATAGTACAGCTCTGAGTGTGTAATATGTCAGAAATGGGACAGGTGTGTGTGTGTGTGTGTGTGTGTGTGTGTGTGTGTGAAAGATTGTTGTGAGAAACTGGAAATTAGCAGAGGCATTTTTGTTTTAATGAAGGCTATATACGGTTTCCACCTCTCCTTAGAGGGCGTGTGCTCGCCAGCTTGCTCAGCTCTCACCTGGGTCTGACACCTATGAGAGTGACCTGTCTGGTTTCTGCAGCAACTGAGTGAGGACTTCCTTTTGGGAAAGTAGGGCAGTGTGGGGTTGGTTGGAGTTAGGGTTAGGGTCAGCAAGGCCTGGCCAGGGGAGAGGCGGGTTCTCTTTGTTCCCCATGACACTGTTTTCACCACTGGCTAGACATCTAGCTCTTTTCTCTTCAATTGGATGGACCTGGAGTTTGATTTGTCCCCCTGGGGCCGTAGCCAAAGGACATCCAAACCCTCTGGCCAGAAGGCCAAGAGGACCCACCTCGCGTGGTCCAGCAGGCGTCAGTCTGTCTGGAACTTCTTACCTTGTTCTCTAATATTCTTCGGAACTTGGACTCAATCTTGTCGTGGAAGAGTTTCACCAACCACCTGGGTAGGAAGCACAGCTGGCCATCTGCCACTGGACATGGGACGGTGGGGACAGCCTGGCCCTACTCCCCATCCTGCACACCCACCCACTCTGGCTCAGCGCATCTGGCTTCCCAGCCACCCAGTCCACATTGATTGGACTCAGTACACTTGGGGGAAGGGGCTCAGGGATCCACACTTCTTCTAAAAGGAACTGAGGCTCAAAGAGATGAAATAATTTGACTATAGACTTGGGTATTTTTTACAAACTCTCCTTCAGTCAAAACCAAATTTATTTGCCTGACAAAGGTGGATTCCTAAAGTTTACTTATTTCTTTTCTGTGGGATGACATATTCGTACTCCTGGCTTGAATCTGCATGTGTTCCTTCCAATGGGCCCCCAAAGAATGATCTCCAAGTGCCTGTGGGGGGTCTGTGCATCCTGCCTGGACCCCACACTTATCAGAGCCAGGCTCAGGCCTGGATGGACCCAGCAGCCCAGCTGGCAGTGTCCTCAGGGTGACTTACTTCAAGCTCCCAGATAGGTTCACCTCCACCTTCTGGACGTAACTGTTGCAGCTGGAGGCACTGACCGTGGGCCTCCCCGAGGACTCGCTGCCCAGCACAAGGTTGACAGTGATGGAGACACCCATGACCTGCAGGTCAAAGGAGCCACGGAATTTCCTGGGGGGAGATTGGATAAGATCAGCAAGTTCAATTCTTACCTCAAATATCAAATACATAAAATAAAATGAAATAAAATAATTTTTTAAAAAAGAATGTAGCGTATTCATACAAGGCCAAATTCCTCCATCAACAGGACCCAATTGCACACTTTAATGTAGATGAACCTCAAAAGCATGCTAAGTGAAAGAAGACGGTAGCGTGTCACCTACTGTTGGGTTCATGTGCCATCTCCAGAGAAGGTCGATCCAGGAGAAAGCATGCAAGTGGGAAGCCCGCTGGGGCTGAGGGCAGGGAGATGGCAGGGACTGTTGAGTTGGCCTGGAGGTTTTTTTCTTGGGATGATGAAACATTTTTGCACTAGATACACATAGCAGTTGTCAACATTGTGAATGGACCATATTGTGCCCTTTTAAATGGCCAATATTATGTCAGGTGAATTGCATCTCACATAAGAAAGAAAAATAAAAAAGAATGAGGCACATCTTCATAGGCTCATATGAAGAGATCACTTAACAAATTCAGTGACAAAAGTCAGTAAAGAGTGTGGCATAATCCTTTCATGGAGACAGAATGAGCGGGCGCAGAGGCGGCACCCTGCTGAGCGCTTGCCAAGGCTGCACTGTCAGTAGATGCAGAAGTGAGCTACCTGGGTCATTGCAAACCTTTCTGGTAGCCACCTAAAAGAGCCAAAAAAGAAAAGAGGTAAAGCTAATTCTGATAATACCATTTTTGTGTTCTGTTTTATAATACGTTTTCAAATCTGTTATTTCTTACAGCAGACCTCAGTTTATACTTTTCGATATCTGTGGCTGGAGGCTACTGTGGAGGCCACTATGCCAGGCAGCATGACCCACAATAGAGAAGCATGGCGTGGTCTCCAGGCTGGTCCTTCTGTGTGGGCTGAGTCACGTCATCTGCTGAAACCCCAGGACCTAGCTCGTGACTGTATTGGGAGACAGTCCCCTTATAGAGGTGATGAAGTTAGATTAGTTCACGGACTTGGCCCAGGATCCAACCTGGCTGGTGTCCTCAAAGGAGACACTTAGGACACAGGGGGAGATATGGGCTTTCAAGAGCACATGGGACCATGTGACAACGCAATGAGCAGCTGCCACTGCAGGCCAAGGAGAGGCCTTGGAAGAAACCAGGCTGGCCGGCACCTTGATCACGGATTTCTGGCTCCAGAGCTGGGAGAACCATACTTTTCTATACCAGCTGAAGGAACAGTATTGGCCACAGAAAGCTCCAAGTTCTGGAGGGCCAAGAAGTGTCCGAGTGCTGGAAGGTAGGGCCCTGGGCTGTAACTGACCGGTAGCCAAGGAAGAAGGGGTCACAGGGCTGAGCAGGGGGACTCAGCGGGTGGCCCATGCCACCGTCCAGCAGGGGTAGGGAATGGCTCGGAGCGCCAGCTGTTCACCAAGCTGCCTCTTTTCCTTCCTGCCACCCTTCTCTCTCCCCTCAGGACGCCAGGCAAAGCTCCTGCTTGAGGTCTGCTTCTGGAAGCCACAGTGCCCCAGGAAACAAGGGTGTCATCACAGGAGAGGAAGAAGTGTGGGGTCAGACTCTGGTCCACTTCTGCTCTGGGGCTTCCTCTGTCCCTTAGATGGCCTTCGTGATGAGCTAGGGAGGACCCAAGAAGGATGGATAAGGGCCAAGTTGAGGGCCCTGGGAGCGGAGCCAACTTACAGGAATTTGTTCATCTTCACCTTCCACCTGCCTTCCACGTGGATGGAGGCATCAGAGACCGAGAGACTCAGGCCATGGCTGGGCAGTGGCTTCAGCGCAGAGCTGCGTAGCTCACAGCTGCGGATGACCAGGCTGTGAGGAGACAGGCAGTGTTGGCGGGGGCCTGGGCCCACAGGGACCTCACTCCTGCAAGGGGGGCTGGACCAGCAGGAAAAGACAAACCCAACACCACCTCCTGCCAGGCATGGGTCACATCCCTCATGTGCTAAGCACATCCCTCATGTCGCTTAGACCCAACCCAGGAGTCAGCGCTGTTCATGTTTCCTTGTCACAGAGGGAAGACAGAACTTAAGGAAGGGACACAGTTGGTCACAGCCACATAGGCAAGATGAGACCCCATGATCCTGAGGTCCTGGCTGGCATGGGGTAGGGTAGGGGACAGGCTTATGCCTTGGAATTGCAGCTCTGTCTTCAAATCACAGGAGGGGCGTTAGATTCAGGGAAGACTGAGGCAGCCTCAGAGACAGAAAGGGTGGGCAAGGGTGCCACCCATGGGAAAGAAAGGGCCAATTCCTTTACATTTGCCTGACACATGACAAGAGCTCAGTTAGATGTTTGCCGGCAAACTGAGTAAAAGAGGAAGATGTGGATGAAGCAAACGGTCAGCAGGAAGTGGTAGCAGGCTGAGTGGGCACTGCCCTCCGCCACTGTCTGCCGTTCAGCAAGCAATTCATGGATCTTTTAAAGAGCACATTGGGGCTGGGGAGATAGCTTAGCAGTCTAAGCGCCTGCTGGCAAGTGCAAGGACCTGGGTTCGATCCCTGGCACTACATGCCATGCTGGCCCCACAACTCTGGGTGTGCCGATGCCAGCCATTGAAACTGGGTGTGGTGGTGCAGGTGCTGTAATCCCAGTGCTGGGGAGGCTGAGACAGGAGGATCACTATGAGTCTGCATCAAGCAGTGAGACCCTGTACTAAATAAATAAATAAATAAAAGAAGAAAAAAGGAGAAGGGGAAGGGGAAGGAGAAGGGGAAGAAGAAAGAGTACAAAAGGCTTTTGTTATGTGATCTCTTGTGGACTCGGCTCCAATGCCACCTCCTCCAGGAGGATTTTTCTGGCTCCCCCAGCTACCAACTTCAGTACTAACACTTGGGCTACTACATTTCAATTTAAGGTAATACTCTTCCCCTTCCAGGTTCTGTGCAATGGCCAGACTCACCCTGTGTTATCCCTGAAGGAGGAGGTGGTGTCAAGCCTAGAGTACAGCTAAGGAAACTGAGGCTCAGGATGCACCAGCGGCAGTGTCTGCCCTGTCAGTGGAGGAGCCCAGTTCCCAGCCAACTTTCTCTTTGAACTCCTTGGAGAGCCTTCCTGCAGTCTGCCCCTGATAGCCCCGAAGCCAGCCCTGGGGCTTTATCACCTTTCAGCTCCAGCCCGTCTCCCCCACCCCTCAGCCAGCCTGGTCCCCCAGAAAGGCAGAGTAATACCTTTGGAACTCATAGTTCCCACGGCCAATGCCCTTTATCTTGAAGTCCCCATCAATATCAGGCAGTGAAATTTCCTGCAGCTTTCTCTGTAGAGCTGCCAATCCCTCCTGGGCCGCTGTGGACGGGGAAAAGCTGAAAGTCAGTTTGGTCTGCCTGACCCCTTCCCCCTGCTAACACCTTCCATGGCTCCCACTTGCCGTGGGGAGAGAGGAAAACTTCTTTATTAGCATTAATTACAGTTGCAGTTATCAAGCCCCTCTGGCTGCCATGAGAAGCCATCAGAGACATCTGTGCATTCTGCATGGCTTTATATTGTGCTTGTTTACACATTAAAGAAGACTCAGGCTACTTTTGCCAACATCTCTACGGGGAAGCAGCACCATGCACTTGGATGCCAGGTGTTTTTTCCTGTCCTCTCTGGCATCTGGCCTGCCAAGAAGAAATGGAAGGATTTTTAAGGCCAGAACCTTGGTTTGACGTCTTTCCTGCTGAGTAACTTTCAACTAGTCTGCAGACTTTACTTTCTCCACCCGTCCAAAGCCTTTTCCTCTTTGAGGCAGCAAGAAAGTCAAAGGGCATCACAACTGCTGAGTGCAGCGGCACCCAGGAGAACAGCACTGCCTCTAGCTGGAGCTTGGCCCGCAGCAGGCACTGGGTGAGTGCCCACGACTGTGCAGCAGGGCTGATAGCACTAGAGCTGCACAAAAACCACAGTGCCCAGCCTTAGAAGACTGGTTCCATAAACACGGTACACACACTTGCACAGTGCAAAGCAGCAGAAGACAGACTCCCTCCCGCCACTCCCACCCCCGGATTTAGGACTTCAGTGCAAACAGCTCTTAGTGGGCCCCACTGTTTGTTCTGAGATAGGAGGGACCTGAGGTGCCCAGGGCTGAGTACACAGAGCACCAAGGTCTCCCTTTCTATCTCTTCTCACTTGTTACCTTCAGTCTAGCAAATGCGAGCTACCTGGTCCCTGGCCAACTGCTTCCCTGGTGTCTACCCTCCCTCTCCTGGAAGCCTTCTGTCCCTGATCAAGCTGGTTGCCTTGTTACCCTGTCTGGCCAAGGGAATGTTACTCCCCCACCTAATAGTTAACACAGTGAAGGCTCCACCCATTCAGCTCCTTTGGGGTGCCTGGTACCCTAGTTCCCTCATCCCTTGAATAGAACAATGCTGGGGCTTTGTTTCAGCATCTTTTAAAATGATAGCCCTACTTTGACCCATTCTTTTATGAAACAGCTGGGAAACAGAACACAATAAACCTAATTGTAAAGATTTGCCGAGTAACTGAAGAATTGCTCCGTGTCCCTGTGACCTGGCTCCCTGCAGAGGGCTCCACCTGCCCCACTAGGTAACGGCCACTCTGGCCTTGGGCTCTAAGGGATGTGCTTTCAGAATCCACCCAGAATACTCCCAAGGGAACCCTCTGGTCCCCTGCATGGCTGCCTGGCAGTGACCAGCCCCCTGCTCCAGCTCACATGCCCTCTCACTCAAAGCCTTGACTGGAATCATCTCCCACAGCAGTGACTGTGATGGATGGAGCACATCTCCCCGCCAGAGCCCTGGACCCAGAAGCTGCCTCATGGGAGTGGGCAGCCATCCTGGCCCCCACTGTGCCCTGAGGGGCTGATGCCAGCTATGTGGCCTCTTACCATATGCCAGGCCCTTGTCAGTGATCCTGGCAACCAGGCCTGGGTTGGCTCCCAGCACCCCTGGGGCAGAGGTGAGCAGCAGCCCCAGCAGAAGGGACAGCAGGGGCCCAGAGAAGGCCCCCATCCTGGACTCTCGGCAGGTGACAGGACTGTCGCACATGGCTGGGCTGGCTCCCTTAAGTATTCAAGGCTGAGGGCTGGGGGTGGCTCCTGAGGGAGGGCGGGCACCTGGGAGCGGGAAGGGGAGGCACACTGACAGGAACTGGCTTGCGACACTGTTGCGGTTGGGCATAGGTCACACTTGGAAGCTAGTCACTGCTGCTCAGTTGGAAAGGGGTGGGGATGCACTGGTCTGAGGGACAATCCCTGCTTGCCCTGCCACAGGAATCCGCATTCGGAGACACTGTGCCTCCTCCTCCTCCTCCTCCTGTTATCCAGGTTTTAAAAGCTGGGCTGGGAAGACCTGGAGTTATAGACAGGGAAACTGAAGTTTCCAGGGACTATGGTACTCGCTCAGGGAGGCTACTTGGAGCGTCACCATAGCAGTCTCTTGTGCCATCTCTTTTATGCCATTTACACCTTGTGGGAGCCCACGAGCGGCATCCTGGGAGTTACTTGATGCTGCCCTGGGACCTTGTAATTACAGGTCCCACCCACTCCCCTGCTCAGCTTTGCCGCACCCTGCCTCGTATCTCAAGGCTCTGTGAAGGCTTTTCTCCGGGTGGGTGGGCAGGCTTATTGGTGCTTAAAAAAAACTTTTTATAGTTGAAAGTGGTAGCGCATGCCTGTAAATCCTAGGACTTGGGAGACTGAGGCAGGGGCTCGTGAAGAGCAACCTGGACCACACTGAGTTCAAAGCCAGCCTGGACTATATAGCGAGATCCTGTCTCAAACAACAAGACCGTTTTTTGCTTGTTGGTATGTGCATTTTTATTTTCTTGGGCTGTGGTTCTGGGCGTGTATTATACATGCAGTATGTAAACATAGTAACATTTCTTTCAGGAAACTAAGTTTTGAGTAGAAATTGAGCTTGATTCAGGGAGCTTTGCCCCACCTCTCCCCATGATTGAGAGCTCCATTCCGCCCTCTTCTGCAGGGAACCTTCCCTGCTCACCCCTGTGTCTCCTGGGTTAGGGAAAGGTCCTCTCTGAGGTCCCAGAATCCCTTGTGCTTCCTTCAGCGAGGCACTGACGCTCTGTGTTTCTCTAGCTGTGATCACTTACAAATATATACAGGTTCTCTCGTGCCTCTCCCGGCACCTGGCAGCTGGGCGACAGCCTTCCTGCCCACCTCAGACTGGTTGTAGCAGAGTACCAGGCTGACTCCCAGGTGGCGCACAGGAAGCACCCGAAGGTACCAGGGCTGCGATCAAAACTTCCCCATTCAGCACAGAGAGCCCCACAGGCGGGTGCTCCTGTCCATCTTGTCCCTGTTGCTGAGGTCTGAGGGTCTCTGGTGCCTCCTTTCCCTTGCCCTCCCTGCCTGGTCTCTCCTAGATAGCAGACTGAACCTCCTCCATTCTGCAGCCATGTATTATGGGCAGGAGCAAGAGGAAAACCAATCCTTACCGAGCACCTACTCTATGCCTGGCTGTGTGCTGGTAAAGCCACAGGTGCCTGTCTTCCCCGCTGCCCCTCTCCTAGTCTCATCTTCAGATGAAGAAATGGGGTTCTGAGGTGTGAAATGATATCAACCACTGGCCCCAAGCATGCCTGAGCCCAGGGGTGGGGGATGCTGGGAGCCCAGCAGTGAGGCAGAACTGGCTTGGGAAGAGCCCCTCCCCGCTGGGCAGACAGCAGAGCAGTTTCCCCGTGGATCTACTAGCACTACTTCCTGCCTCCGGAACGGCAGCCCCTTCTCCCGAGGCTTCAGCTGTCCCTGTATGTATCAAGAGGACGAAACAGGGAGCTCCTGTGGACCTTGAAGCTTGGAGAGCAGAAGAGGACAGCCTGAAGTGTTGGGAGCTCCTGAGGACACGAGTGTCACCCTGCCTCTGGTGGCAGGGGCATTTGCTGGGCTGGGGTTTTCCCACAACAATGATCTTTGGCTGTGGTGCTGCCAGGCAGGGTGCCAGTTGGTCCCAGGCCAGGCCTCCACTCCCATGGCAGGCTGCTCCAGGGTAAAGTTTCTGCTGACAGCTCAGGACCTGGCAGAGGCCTCAGGGAACAGTGTAGTCCAGTGCCAGGTCGCCCTTCTCTGTGGGCAAAAGCCACAGTGGGGCACTGGGTCCCTTGCCAAAACAAAGGACTCTGTCTTCTAATAAGGATGGTGCCCATCATGTCTCCACTGCAAGTGCCTTGGCCGAGAAGCCTAGAATGTGGCACCCACCATGCCCAACAGGCCGAGTAACTCATAGTAGCCAATGGTGGAGGGGATAAATGAACTTCAAGTTCCACCATACAGACTTTGGGTCTGGTGGCCTACATTAGAATCCTGCATCCTCCCCATCTGCTGGGTTTAGCCAGAGGGCAGCATGACAGCAGGTCTGAGGTCAGGGCACCTCTCCCTGCTTCTTCCTGGCAGAGGCTGTGTCCTTCCCAGTAATCCCTTGCCCCCAGCTCCTGTCTGCCCTGGGTTTGGATACTTAGGTGAAACTAAAAACAAACACCCAGCTGCATGGGGCCAGAAGCCCCAGCGGCTGCTGAGAAGACTTGGTAAGAGAGGCGGCATCCTGCTGGTTCTGGGTCATACGGACATTTTGCTTGTGCAGGAGGGAAGGACGGTCCCGGGGAAGGAACAGCCTAACTAAAACAGCAAACACAGAGCCATAAAAAGTGAAGGACTAGGGGAGATAGCTCAGCAGCATAAGTGCCTGCCTGGCAAGTGCAAGGTCCTGAGTTTAATCCCAGGTACCAAAAAAAGAAAAAGTGAAGGACCAGGGTTAGGAAGCTGAGTCCTGTCACAGTTCTGCTCCTGCTGGGCTTCGGCAGGGAGGAAACTGCACTCCTCACTTGGCCTCTAATGCCAGTACAGGGAACAAGCAGTGGCTTGGGTCCCATGGTGCATGGACAAACCACCTAGTGATCTGATTTAAATGTATAGTCTGAATCATTGGGTTCCTTTGCAGGTAGAGAATGCATCCCTAACCTGCCTGATGTGGCTCGGAGAGCAGGGAACTAGATGAGCCCACCTGACATCCGAGCACGGCCTTTCCGTGGCCCCCTTCACCCATATTCAGTGCAGCTTTCCACAAGGGCACCCACACTCCTGAGAAGACAATGATGCTATGAAGTCCTGCATCCCTGGGTCTCTGTAGGGTACGTGGGGTCAAGGATTTGATATCTGCAGTAATGTCTCCAGCAGCCCCATCACCTGCAGATTCACACACACACACACACACACACACACACACACACACCACACACACACACACACACACACACACACACACACCACGGGCACATATAAGACTTCAAGGCATACAGATCTACAAAATCAAAATAGAAACAACAGGGACAATCTGGTGTGGTTTGGAGGAGTCCTGTACTCTACCTGGGATGCCAGGGACCCCCCTGGAGCTGAGCTGGCTGCACAGCCACAGCCACTCCCACCACAAGGGTTCTGAGGACCTCAAGGACCAGCGCTCCCGCCTGTCCTCTCTGCCTCCACGCCTGGAAGCATCTACTGCCCCCATGGCTTTGGGCCTTGAAGGAGCTTCTGGTAGAATGGACATTTCCCAGCAAGGAATGATGCCATCTTTGCTGATTTCTTTTCCTGACTTCTAGAGAGCCATAGCCTTCACAACTGGGGACACAGAGGCTGCAGGAGGAAAGGGACAGCCCCTGACACACTGTGTGCTCATCACCCACCTGGCAAGGCCAAGCCTGAGGTCTGGCTGGCCAGGGCTCTAATGTTGCGCTGGCTCCATCCTGGCAGGCAGCCTGGAGCATTTCAGGGAACCCCCTACTGTGCTTTGGGATCAACTGCTGGGTCATTTTAAAAATAAAAACATGGGCCCTTGCTCTGTACAGGCTTGGGAGCAGCATGGGGAACAGCTGGAGGAGCAGGAGCTACTAGGATCCCGGCTTCACAGCTGAGGGAAGCAAGGGATGGAAAATCCAGTGAGCCACCCGGGGTTACAAAGCTGTGAACAGCAGCCCTGGGGTTTGAAACTAAGGTATCTGCGGCCACAGCTCACAGTTTACCACATCACTCAGGAGAGGTGGCAAATCTCAAACTTGGTTTCCCTGTGCCCCACCCCATGCCTTACCCCTAATACTCAATAAATCAACATTTCCAAAAGGAACCCCAGGAAGGTAATGTTTAACCCAGCAGAGAAGCTGCTGAACAATGGGTTCTAAAGCAGTCTGCAGTTCTCTTCCTCATTTTAATTTTTCACTAATGGTTTTTCTTTTTCTTAGTAGTTTGCATTGACCTTGAACTCACAGCTGTCCAGCCAGCCTCCAATTCAAGATCCTCTTGCCTCAGTCTCCCCCGCATGAGACTACAGGTGTGCACCAGCATGCTCAGCTTTGCGTAGTGCCGCTGATAAATATTTCACCCGCCACAACTTTCACAGGCAGAGTCAGATCCCACAGTGCTGTGCGTTCTATGTCCTCAGCTTTGTGGAAAGCAGGCAGGAGCTGTGCAAATGCTCAGGAAAGCAGAGGGCGGGTACAGGAGGGCACCAACCTGCACCGAAGGGAATGAAGGGAGGAGGCCAGGGCAGAGGAGGCCAGCCTGTGGCCCTCCCTCAGCAGGTGTTCTCCGCACAGCAGCCAGGCAGCCTCCCAAAATCTCACCTGGATTGTGTCCCCCTCTGCTGAAGCTCTCCAGCGGTTCCTCTGCAGTTTGGAACAAAACCCAGAGTCCTCACCACCACCTCCCAGCCTCATCCCAAGCTGTGCTTTCTTTTCTTCCTGCCAGCCTCACTGGCTACTTCCTTTCTGACCTTGGCCCTACTAGCCTCTGGTGCGTGGAAACAGGTGAATGTCTTAGTGGGCAGCATAAGGAGTTTGTTTCCCGAGCCTGGTGTGCGTTTTTACAGTGCACAACCTACACCATCAAAGCATCCTCCCTTAGACACGCGGAGCTCCCAAACCAACATGATTTTATTATTCGGGAGTGGAAAGAACACGGGCTCCATGGGTAGAAGGCTCGGGCCAGCTGTGTGAATGGGAAGAATGACTCAGTCTAAAAGATGGGTGAATTCTTGCCTTGGGAGAGGGACAGCATCTTGAGGACTAACGGAGACCACTGTGTGCTGTGTTGGCCTTCCATTCAGACTGATGCCCATCCTTCACCCGAGGCCCCAGAGCTGAAACCCAAGTGTGTGCATTTTTCTATGAAATGCATTTTAGGTGTTTTCCTTCCCAATCAGCAGCCTAGCTCCTCATTTGTGCCCACACTTTTTCAACTCTTGCCCTTCCAAGTCCAGAGGCCAAGATAAGACTTTTTTAAAAAAACTAAATATGGCTTTTTTACTCTCCAGCCATCTTGGCAGCTGCTCCTGGTTGAGGGCCGTCCACACCTAAGGCAGGAAGATGGTGACCACAAAGAAGACGAAACAGTCTTTGGAGTCCATCAACTCTAGGCTCCAACTTGTTATGAGAAGTGGAAAGTGCATGCTGGAGTACTAGCAGATGCTGACAATGATCAGACAGGGCAAAGCGAAATTGGCCATCTTTGCCAACAACTGCCCAGCCTTGAGGAAATCTGAAATAGAGTACTACGCCGTGTTGGCCAAAGCTTGTGTCCACCACCACAGTGGCAATAATATCGAACTGGGCACAGCGTGCGGAAAATGCTAGAGTGTGCACACTGGCAATCACAGATCCAGGTCATTCTGATAGCATTAGAAGTGTGCCAGAACAAACAGGTGAAAAATAAACCAAGCAGAATTTTTCATTAATAAAACCTGCCAGAGCTTGTTTTTGGAAAACAAAAAACAAAAAACTAAATGTGGTTGTGTCACTCCCACCCCCTGTGTGCTCCAGGCCTCCGCGTGTGTTCCCACTCATCCTGCACTCAGATCAAGTGTTCACACTCAGAGAACCCCTGAGGCACCTCAGTGTGACAACCCCATCTGACCCTGGGAGGTAAAGACTCCCAAAAGTCTTAAAGTCCCCATCGGAGTCCATCCTGAGCCCAACAGTCTTGGTTGGAGATCTGGCTCCATCCAGGGCTCAGAAAATACAGAGAAGCTCTAACTGTACACAGGGCTGTCACTGTTCACGAAGGGCTGGGCAGGAGGAAACCCTTAGCCTAGAGCCTTCTGGGCCAAATGTTGCACAGAAGACTCGCTCATTGGCGACACCATGTGGCATCATTAGGAGCAACAGTCCTATCTTCAACAGTGACACATTGTGGCAGTGAGAAGAACAAAAGCCCAGTGGGCCGCTCTGCCCTACACCAGGATTTTGGATCCAGAAACCCCCAGGCAACTTGCACTTCTCCTTGAGAGATCTGAGCACTTAATCACAGAAACAGAAAGAGGTGATTGTGGTTGGGCACTGCACATGGGCACTGAGACCAGGCTGGTTACAGCCATGGAATGAAGGGAGGGAGGGAGGAAGAGATATAAAATAAAACACACACATAAAGAGAATCTACAGTGATTTATTTTTTTTTAAGGAAGTTCAAAACGAAATACCATGATCATAATTAAAATGCAATTCCTGGAGGATGTGGTTGGAATTCAGTGTTGAAAGCAGCACAGAATTCCTGAAATGAATATTTCTAGTGAACGAACTCCTGCTCAGATCATTTCCAGATCTGAGTTCAGAGAAGTCTGCAAGATCTATCGAGGATTCTCTGGAGAAAGGGAGTCTTTGCCACGGCCTGTCAGGAGCAGGTGTCAGGGTCCCCACCCCAAGTGCAGCCCCTGCAGCCTCAGCCACGGCGAACGTCTGCTCCAAGCAGCAGGAAATCCTAGCGAGAGATGGAGTGTGTCATCAGTTGAGGTGCGCCCTTTTTCGGGGAAGGATTTGGTTTCCCCTCACCCCAAGAACTGAGAATTGAACCCAAGCCTTTCACTCTTAGTTACCTCTCCAGCCCTTTTTATCTTCTATTTTGAGGTAGGATCTTTCTAAGTCAATAAATTGCCTAGGTTGGAGTCAAGGTCAGACTCCTAGTGTGGCCAGGTTTTTAAGAAGAAAACTTGGGGAGGCTGCCTGGCAGGAGGAGAGAGCAGCATGGGCCCTGTGAGAAAGGCAGGAGCCTCTGGGGATGCCACAAGGCTCCAGCCGGTGGGTCCACACATGACTGGCTGCTCATGCCCAGGTGTCTGTCAGCAGCTTTTTCTTTCTTGTTCTTTTTTCTTGGACAGCTGTTTCCTCCTCTGAGGTGATGTGCAGCCCCTCTGCCCCAGGCCCTGGCCCTGCTGTGGTGGAGACTTCATTTATCATCCTGCCTGACAACAGCTCAAGGGAACTGCTGTTCCAATCAAGGCTGCAAAACACTTCCCTTTGCCTTCTGTGCCCTTCACTCAGAAGCTTCAGAAGTCAGGGAATGGGATTGTGCTACAGGGTCCAAGCCAAGCCTGGTAAAAATGGGGCATGGCAGGCCGTTTGCTGTGCTCTCGGCTCTTTTCCTCTGGTCTCCCAGGTGCCTCAGCAAAGCGGCCTAAGGAATGGGTGATTGACTGACTGGTGTTGGGGAAAAGAAGAGTGAGGGACTGGGGTGATGGGGGTTTTCATGAGAGACGCAAGTTGTCAGGAAAGCTGGGGACTGAGGTAAGGGACACAGCCTGGATGGTGGCTTTTTGCTAGGGTAAAGGTTTTGTGGGATGTGCTGGGTTGAAAGGGTGGTAACTGCAGAGGCTTAGACTCAGGAAGCCAGAAGTGGCACCAAGGTGACACCAAGGTGGGGCCTGGGGAGCTGATGAGTGACTGGAAAAGTTCAGACAGAGCACAGAGGGGAGGAGATGAGGCTTGCGGAGGAGGCCTGACATCTCAAGCAACCAAGGAGGGGAGAGGAGAGCTCTGGGGGAAGGGGAGGGAGCCACAGAAACTCTCAGAAGTGTTAGAGGCTGGAGGACAGATGGGGCAGAGCCAGAGCAGCTCCTGCTCCATGTATGAATCTGCAACACTGACTCTGCTCACCCTGGGTGCCCAGCACGAGGGTGGGTGGAGGGAGGTGGGTCATGTGTGCTCTGGAATCTCAGCAGAGGATCATGTTT
>PVKN010001593.1:0-18980 GCA_004027915.1 Capromys pilorides
GAGGGGCGGAGGAAGTGGGTAACTGGGGGAGGGGTCGATGGGGGAGGGGAGGGACACCGGCGGAAGAGGGGGGAGGGGAGGAGCTGGCCGGCCTGGAGGCACTAGGAGACGACGGTGGCGCCACCCTCTCCCGCCAACCTGGACTGGATCTGCTATCTGTTCAGAGTCCCCAAGGCCGTTCCCAGCCCTGTCTGGCTAGAGCGCAGGTCCCCCAGGGTCCTGGTCCTCATTGTGAGCTGAGTGGGCAGCCCCTTTTTGTTTTCTTAGCTTCTAGAACCCGGTCGCCAAGACCCCTGGGCGGTGGGGAGCACCTTCCATCCCCACGAAACTCCCCATGCTTTCTCTGAGGTCTGGGCCGCCAGAAGTGTGGGCGCTCGGGGACTCCAGGGACAGTGGAGGCCTGGGGAGCGGAGGAGACCCAGGGGCTGCCCTGCTGGCCATGGCAAGGCCTCCCAAGGTTGAGGCAGTGCCGGGCAGAAGCTGGGTCACCGTCAAGGGTGTCCTGCAGCTCCCAGGCGTGCGGTGTGCTTGCGCCCCTAGCCCGCCACTGCCCTTTGTCTGGTTCTCCTGGGCTCCTCCCATCCCCCACCCTGCCTGGCCACAGCCTCCCTCCGGGCCAGGAATCCCAGGCCTGGGCTACCTGTTGATCTGCGCCTGTGTTTGTAGGGACAGGCGGTAGGAAGGTGACCCAAAGTCACTCCACGCAACCAATGCCTCTGCTCTCTGGGCTCCTGGCTGTCCCAGGACTTTTTGCCCTTTCCCTAAGAAGTCGAGGAAGCTGGCACCAGACGCCCCATCACTGCGGGGCACGAGGCCATTTTAAGCCAGAGGTTTGGTCCCCTGGAGGGCCACCCTGCCCTTCGGGGCTCACAGGGCGCCCAAGCTCTCAGGCCAGTGGCGGGCGGGGACTAGGCGGCGCCCTTAGACCCTCCCAAGTGTGGGGGTTGGGAGGGGGCGAGGAGAGGGGCGCGGCCACTTTTTACAAGGGCCATTCCTCAGGCACGCGGCTCCCTTCCCTGTTCCTGGATGGAGGAGCCGGCTTGCGTGTTCGCTGCTCACTTCCCCCTGAGCCGGAGCCCCGCCCCACCCCGCTGGCTCTGCACCGCCTGGGCCTTGCTGCCCGTGCTGAGTTCAGAGCCTTCCTCGCCCAACCCTCTGGCAGCGGCAGAACCAGCGCAAAACAGGTCCTTCCGAGTGTGGCGGCACACACCTGTGACCCCAGCCCGGGGAGGATGAGGAAGAAGGGTCGCTATGAGTTCGATGTCAGCCTGGGCTACATAGTGAGACTGTCTCAAAAAAAGAAATGCAAGGGCCTGCCGAATAGCTCAGTGGATTAAAGCGCCTGCTAGCGGGCAGAGAGACCTGGAGTTTGATCCCTAGGCTGGCCCTGCTGCCCCGCAGCGCTGAGATGGCAATTGAGGCTGGACATGGCGGCCCAGGCCTGTAACCCCAGCTCTTGGGAGGCTGTAAACAGGCGGGTCACTAGAGTCTGATCTAGTAGTGAGATCCTGAATGCACTGTAGACCCTTCCCAGGAAGGAAGAAAGAAAGGAAGGCAGCCTTAGCCTGGACCACTGGGGCCTTCACGTGTTTGTTTTTTTTTTTTTCCCCACAACGCTCTTGTGTACTGACTCTATATTGAAATGGTAGGATTTGGATATATTGGGTTAAAGCAGTCTATTATTAGTTGAACGTAAGCTTTCTGTTTTGTTTTCTATTTTATTTATTTATTTATTTTTGCGGGACCGGGGTTCGAACTAACAGCCTTCACTTGCCAGGCAGGCACTTGTGCTATGGAGATATCTCCCCAGCCCCGTTTTTTGTTTTTTCACTTTATTTATGTTATAGCCGGCTCAGCCTGCCCTGGGGCTGGCGCAGCACGTGGTGCCGGCGATCGAACCATGGTCCCTGCGGTTGCCTAAGCTTGCCTAAGCAGGTGCTTTAGACTGCTGAGCCATCTTGCTGGCCCATTTTATTTTTTTTATTTTAATTTTTTTCTGTCTTTTTGAGACTGGGTCTTTGGCAAGCTCGAGGTCCTGAGTTCAATCCCCAGTGCTGCAAAAACAAAAACAAACAAAAAAGAGACTGGGTCTTGCTATGCAGTTCAGGCTGGCCTTGAGCACTTTGTGGCCCAGGCTGGTCTTGAACTGGCAAGAATCCATATGCTGGGATTACAAATGTGTGCCTCCATAGTCAGCCTTGTTTCCCATTTTATTTTATTTAGTTTATTATTGTTTATTTATTTATTTATTTTAAATTTTTTTTTAAATTTTATTTATTTATTTATTTGTTTGCTTGTTGTGTTTGTTTGTTTCTTTTATTTATTTCGTGGCTGGCTCAGCCTGCCCTGGAGGTGGGGCTGGCGCAGCATGTGGTGCCGGGGATCGAACCGCAGTCCCTGCAGTTGCCTGAGCTTCCTAAGCAGGCGCTTTAGACCACTGAACCATCTCGCCAGCCCATGTTTATTTATTTATTTATTTTGTCTTTTTGAGACAGGGTCTTACTATGCAGTTCAGTTTTGTTTTGTTTTGTTTGCAGTACCGGGGATTGAACTCAGGATCCTGCGCTTGCTAGGCAAGCACTTATTCTACTGAGCTATCTCCCAGCCCTTACTATGCAGTTCAGTTTGGCCTTGAACTCACTTTTGTAGCCCAGGATGGTCCTCCTGCCTCAGCCTCCCAAGTGCTGGGATTACAGGTGTGCACCACCATGCCCAGCTTGTTTTCCATTTTATTTATTCATTTTTACTTATTTTATTTATTTATTTATTTTGTATTATGGTCGGCTCAACCTGCCCTGGGGGTGGGGCTGGCGCAGTATGTGGTGCCAGAAATCAAACCGCCGTCCCTCCAGTTGCCTAAGCTTTCCTAAGCAGGCGCTTTAGACAGCTGAACCATCTTGCCAGCCCCCTTGTTTTCCATTTTAAAGTGGCCACCAAAATGGATAAGGCTAACGCCACTCTCGGCGGCTCCCTTTTCCGTCTGCCGGCCCACACTGGTCAGGGTCATTTGTCTTCGCACTGTCCTCTGGCACTGCAATTCCCTGTGGACAAGGGTGACACCCTGACCCCCGCATATTTGCCTCCCTGTTGGGTGAGCCTGGCGCTTAGCCAGGTCCAGGGCACCTCTGTCACAGGGGTGGGAGCAGCAGGAACTCCCAGGAAGTAGGCGGGTGCACCGGCTCCCTTATGCCTGCTGGAGGCCGTGCCAAGCAGGGCTCGGAGGTGCTGTGGGGCTGGTGTGGGGTCGTTGGTGTGGGGTCGCGCTGCCCTCTGAGGCCTGCTGAGGCTTCTTTTCCTCTTTCCCTGCTGCTGGGAGCCCCCTCCCCACCTCTCTGCTTACCTGGTGACCCAGGTGACCAGGATGGTACATCAAGGGTGGGGACAAGCGCTTCGTGGGCCCCTGCCCTGGAGACAGCGCTGAGGGGCACTTGACCAAGTGTGAGCTGAAGAGAAATGGGTGTGGGGAGGATGAAGGGACAGGGTCTGCTGGGTGGGTGGCGCACACCTGTGATCCCAGCACTCAGGAGGCTGAGGAAGAAGGATCCCTGCCTGGGCTCCACAGCAAGACCCCGTTCCCCCCCCCCCCAAAAAAAAAAAAAGGACAGACAGACAGACAGACATGATGTCAGAGAGACCAGGAGCCTGGAGTGAGAGCAGGAGGAGAGATGTTGGAAACCTCAGTCTGCCTGAAAGAGGGGAGATGGGGCTGGGCAGGGGACCTATGCCTGGATCACAGTGGATTGAGGACCCTGCCAGCCCGCGCAGGGTGGGATGGAGGAGGCTGGTTCTGGCCCTGTTGGGCAGCGCCTCACAGCTCAGAGCCCCAGTGCGCCCGTGCCGTCTGTGCTGGCAGCTGCTCTGAGCCTGGAGGCTTTTGCACCCATGGACATTTGGAAGAGCTTTGCAAATGCGGCCCTCGGCCCTAGTGCCTGCCCCTCCCCAAGCCTGGCTGGCAGAGTGGTGCCGACGGGTGGCACCGGGGACCCAGCCTCTGCCTTGGCCCTGCAACACCAGAGCGGCTCCCATGGCTCTGACCAGTCATGGGCCGGTCAGGTAGAGGCAGAGGACCAGCTGTGGGGACAGCACCATGGCCAGTGGCTACCCCCAGCTGGGTTCCTCACACATTCTTGCCACTGTCAGCCACTGCTGTGCTTCTCCTCCTGCTTGCAGGTGAGGTAACCCACACAGAGAGCTCCAGTAACTTCACAAAGACTGCACAGGACAAAGCTGGACTGGAACAGAGCCAGTCTGCATCCAATCTGCCTCTCCTTTTTGTTTTTCGGCAGTACCAGGCTTTGAACCCAGGACCTCCACATGCCAGGTAAGCCCTGGAGCACAGATCACACGATGCAGTTCAGCCTGGTCTTTGAATTCACTGTGCAGCCCAGGCTGGTCTTAAACTCAAAAGAGTCCTCCTGCCTGCCTCAGCCTCCTGAGTGCTGGGATTACAGGCATGCACCACCGCGCCCAACCAGGCTGTGTTTTTAGCAAAAGTCACTCTGCAGTTTTCAAATGTCAGCACACCTCCAAGCGAGCCCTCACCCCAGCCTCATTTAGAGAATGGGAATGGTTTGGGGCCTCTGGCAGCCTTTTCATCCGCTGGCCCCACTTCTGGGACTCTGAGCTGTGCACAGTGAGGAAGGTGTTCAAGGCTTATGTCCCCAAGTCTGAACTTCTGTCATCACATGATGAAAACAAAAATAAGAGTGAAGGAAAGCCGAGCGCAGTGGTGCACATTGCAACCCTGGCGCTCGGAGACTGAGGTGGGAGGATCGCTGTGGGCTTGAGGCCTGCAGCTAAGAAGTGGCTCTCACCATGGCCACAGGACCCAAGTCCACAGAACCCAGCGTGTCTCTGTATATTGGAAATGAAATGAAAAAGATTCTATAATCGTTTCAAAAAGACAGAAAGTCCAAGGAAACCTTTGTGTGTAAGAAGACCTAGCAACCTCCACAGGATGCTGTAACAAAGTGTGCTCAGGGTGTGGGTGCTGAGAAGCCGAGTGCTGGCCACGTCACAACGGATGAGGTGAGACACAGATTCTCTCCACGACACCGTCCCCTTCCCAAGGTTGCCCTGAAACACTGCACCATGCAGCTGGCCCAGCAGGCATGTATCAGGCGACCAGCCTGGAGGCCTCAGCTTCCAAAACCAAAAGTGCGTGGGCCAGGCCCCTGGGAGACCCCTTCTGTGCCCTTCCAGCTCAGGCGCTTCAGCGACCTTCGTTCTTGGCACTGTGATACAAGGCACCCTCTTTTATCTCTTTTTTTCTTGGTGAAACAGGGTCTTGGTGTGCAGGCCGGGCTGGTCAGGAACACATGGTGCTCCTCCTGCCTCAGCCTCCCCAGGGCAGGGGCAATGGGTGTGCGCCCCTCGACAGGCTCAGGGCTTCTCAGAGGGGCCTCAGGCACTTGGTCTGTAGGCCTGCCCTGCTCTACCCTGACCTCATCCTAACTAATGACACCTTCAAGGGCCACGCTTCTAACTAAGGTGGCCTTGTGTGGCATCAGAGTTAAGACTGTAACATGCGTATTTTGAAGGGGAGACACAGTCACCTCGTGACAGTGCTCTGTGTATTCCACCCAATTCTTACCAATGTGTGTGCAGGAGGTTTTTGTAGATGTACGCCAGCTCACTCTAAAAACTTAATGGGAGAGGGGCCAGCGAGATGGTTCAGCGGTCTAAAGCGCCTGCTTAGGAAAGCTCAGGCAACTGCAGGGACTGCGGTTCGATCCCCGGCACCACATGCTGCGCCAGCCCCACCACCAGGGCAGGCTGAGCCAGCCACAAAGTAAATAAATAAAGAAACAAACAAACACAACAAGCAAACAAATAAATAAATAAAATTAAAAAAAAAATAAAAATAAATAAAAATAAAAATTTAATGGGAGGGACGGAGGAGATAGCTCAGTGGAATAAGTGCTTGCCTGGCAAGTGCAAAGTCCTAAATTCAATCCCTGGTACTGCAAAAATAAAAATAAATAAATAAATAAATACAAACAAACTTACTTGGAAAGGCAAAGAAACCAGAATAAGTAAGATAATTTTGGAAAAGAATGATAAAGCCGGAGGACTCAGGCTAGCTAAGCTTGGGCTCATTATGGACAACAGACTCGGGAGGGAAGCCCGTGGATTGGGTTGATGGAGGTTGCTCGTGCCTGGCCTCCCAGAGGAGGCTGAGGTAGAAGGGCCATGTACAAGTTGAAGTTCTTGGGCATCTTCACCAGCTCCTGTCTCATAAAGAGCCAGGGATGTAGCTTGTTGTGAAGGCCCCACACTCAGAACTATCAAAAAATAAAGTAAAACAAGGGGAGCCGGGTATTGTGGCGTTCCCCTGTGATCCCAGCACATGGGAGGATGAGGCGGGAGGATCTGAGTTTGAGGCCAGCCTGGGCTACATAGCAAGACCCTATCTTAAAAAGCAAACTACATTAATAAAATAGGGCTAGGGATATAGCTCAGTGGCACAAGTGGCTGCCTGGCAAGTACAAGGTCCTGAGTTTGAGTCCCTGAACAACAACAAAGACAAGACAAATAACGCTAAATCTCAAACAGTGCACTAAAATTAACTCAGACTGAACCACAGATTTAAAAGTGAAACTGGGCCAGGGAGATTGCTCAGTAGAATGAGCACTTGCCTGGCAAGCACAGGTCCTGAGTTCAATGCGTGGTACTACAAAAAAAAAAGTGAAACTTAGGACTTTTTATTTTTTTTGCAGTTTTAAAATCTTTATTGGTACATTTTAGGTATGACTCCATACATCCTAGGGAGTTTGTACCTGTGCACAAGCTAGCTTGCTTCTCCTCCCATTCTGCTCTCCTTCCTTCAACCCTCTTCCCCACCTTATTTTCAAGAGCTTTCTGGTTTTTCTCCTTTCAGCTTTTTTTTTGTTTTGTTTTGTTTTTTGTGGGACAGGTTTAAACTCATGACCTTGCACTTGCCAGGCAGGCGCTTGTGCCTCAGAGCTATCTCCCCAGACCCCTTTCAGCTTTCTTTCCTTGTTCCTTCCTTCCTCACCGCCTTGTTCCCAGTCCTGTTTAAGAAGTTTCTTCCTGTTTCTCAGTACCTATTATACACTTGCATCCTTATTCACATTTTCAGTTTCTCTCATCAGAGAAACAACGCAGTATTTAGACATGTGTGTCCAGTCTATCTTGCTTACGAGCTCGGTCTCACCGAGTGCAGTGGGGTCCGCAGTGACCACAGCCTCTGGCGGCTGAGGCAGGAGGGTCACCACGAGGGCAAGGTCAGCCTGGGCTGCACGGTGAGACCCTGTCTCAAAAATGTAAAAAAAGGGAATTTTTGCTCCTTGTCTCCATTAACTATATGGTCCATTTTATATGCAGCCCAGGACAATTCCACATTCACTGGGGCTGAAGCAGCCAAAAAGTGAAGCCTGGCCCAGTACCAAAGCCTAGGGACACAGTTCTTCCTGACCCAGCGTTAGTGTGTGTGCGTGTGCATGTGCGTATGTGCGTGTATTCTTTTTTCATGTTTTTTTGTGTGTGTGCTACCAGAGATTGAACCTAGACCTTGACACTAGCTGTCTTCCCAGCCTTTCTCATTTTAATTTATTTATTTGTGTATGGGCATGTTGTATTTTGTGTGTGTGTGTGTGTGTAATGAGGATTGAACTCAGGACTGTGCACTTGCCAGGCAGGTACTTATGCCTCTGAGCTATCTCCCCAGCTCTATTTTGTCTTTTTGAGACAGGGTCTCTCTATGCAGTTCAGCCTGGCCTTGAGTTCACTTTGTAGCTCAAGCTGGTTTCAAACTCCCAAGGATCCTCCTGCCTCAGCCTCCTGAATCCGGGCACTACAGGTGTGCACTACCACACCAGGCTCTATTTTTTTTTTTTTCTTTGAGGGACCAGGGTTCGAACTCACAACCTTGCACTTGCCAGGCAGGCACGTGTGCCACAGAGCTATCTCCCTGCCCCCCCACCCTTTCTTTTTTTTTTTTTTTTTTTTGAGACACAGTTAAGGTTGTTGGGCTTGAACTCACTATATATAGCTTAGGATAGTTATTTTGTTTTGTTTTGTTTTTTTGTGCAGTACCGGGGATCAAACTCAGGACCTTCTGCTTGCTGGGCAGGCACTTATGCCGTCAAGCTATATCCCCAGCCTGCAGCTTAGGATAGGTTTAAACTCACAGTGATCCACCTGTCTCAGTGTGCTGTGTGTCGGGATGACAGGCAGGCACTACCGCATCAGGCTAATTTTTTATTTGAAACAAACTTTTGGTCAGTTGCCCAGGCTGAGCTCCAACTTGTGATCCTCCTGTCTCAACTTCTTGGTGTGCTGGGACTGCAAGCCTGCACTACTCTGGGACCGGCGAGATGGCTCAGCAATCTAAAGTGACTGCTTAGGCAAGCTTAGGCAACCGCAGGGACCATGGTTTGATCCCTGGCACCACATGCTATGCCAGCCCCAACCTCAGGGCAGGCTGAGCTGGCCATTAAAAAAAAAAAACAAACCCTGCTACAAGTCTGCATCACTCTCCCTCTCTAGTCAGAAAGTTTTGGGTTTTTTTTTTTTTGTCCTTTTGAGACAGGCTTTTACTATGCAAGGCAGGCTGGCCTTGAACCCATAGTGATTGTGAACCCACAGTGATCTTCCTGCCTCAGCCTTGGAAGTGTTGGCATTACAGGCATGTGCCACCACTCCAGGGCTCATTTTTAAATTTTTTTGAGACAAGGTCTGGCTGTGTAGTCTAGGCTGGCCTTGGAACTCACAGCAGTTTTCCTGCCTCAGCCTCCTGAGGCATAGTTCTCTCTCTCTCTCTCTCTCTCTCTCTCTCTCTCTCTCTCTCTCTCTCTCCCTCCCTCCCTCCCTCTCCCTCTCCCTCTCCCTCTCCCTCCCTCTCTCTCTCTCTTCCTGGAGCTGAATCAGACACTTCCCAATGAGCCGCATCCCCCAAGTCCTTTCGTTATTCTTCAGACAGGGCCTTGCTGAGTCATCGCCTGGGCTCAGGTTCAGAACCTCCGCTTCAGCCTCTAAGTGCTTGGATTGAAGGTATACAGCGCCATGCCTATTTCACCTTGGTTTTCTGTCAGTAATATCAGAATAAAACTATGCTCAAAAGGAGGCTGGGGGGCTGGGGAGATAGCTCAGTGGCACAAGTGCTTGCCTGGCAAGTGCAAGGTCATGAGCTCGAACGCCAGTCCTGCAAAAAAAAAAAAAAAAGCGGGGGAGGATGGTCTCTTATAGATTGAAGGTTCAGAATTTGAGGTGAAATAGAAAGAATTATTCCTGCTTCCAAGAACTTAGTCAGGAAAGAGTTTTTCTCCATGAAACATGAGGCTACCCTTTATTACTTTATTTTCCTGTTTTATTTACTGCCAGGGCTGGGGAAGGAACGCAAGGCCTCATTGTATACAAGGCCCTGGCCCTTCTTCCCAGCGCAGCCAGAAGAGCTCAGGCAAGACTCAAACATTGAAATATTCAGAGCAGGGCTTTGTGGCCCCCGCCTGTAATCCCAGCACTTGGGAGGCTGAGGCAGGAGGATTAACTTACTTGAGTTCGAGGCCAGCCTGGGCTACACAGTGAGTGGAAGGCCAGACTGAAATGCAGAGACTGTCTGAAAGCAAAAGGAAGGGCCGGGGACCTAGCTCCATGGCATAAGGGCCTGCCTGGCAAGTGCAAGGTTGTGAGCTTGAACCCCGGTCCCACAAAATAAACAAATAAACAAATAAATAAATAAAAACAAAAGGAACAAGTGGCAGTGTAGCCTTTGCTGCAGCCCTGGGCCAGGAGTGAGGCCAGCCTGGTTCCCTCCCCTCTGGGGAGACTGTTCCTGGCTCCCTGGCCAGGCCAGGCCCACGGAGAAGGGGCGCCCAGGAAGGGAGTTCAGGGGCTCCGCACCAGCTACATCCCAGCTCCTTTCTATTTTGGGACGTAGTCCCCTATGGGGGTTGGGTCCACACTTGAAACCCTTCTACCTGGGCCCGTGCCCCTCTAGTCCCAGCAGGGGACGGGGCCTCAACAGCAAGGACGGTCCTTCTCCTTGTCACAGGTGGCGGGGCACGAAGGGTTCCAGCGCGGGCTCCCTGGGCCCTGGACAGCACCTTCAAGGACCAAGGCTATCTGCAGTCTTCGCCTTCCCCTTGGCCAACAGACCAGCCGGCTCTCCCTCATGGTCACAGAACGGCTGCCTGGCACTAGTGCGAAGCCCGTCTCCGACAGATCGCGGCAGAAGAGCCGCGGAGGCCTTTCCGAAGCTGCCAACCAAGAGTCCTCGTAGCTTAGTGCTCACAGCCGCGCTGTCCCCGGGTCGTGGCTGATTCTCCAGGGCCTCCTACGGCTCTGTGGATCCTGTGAGCAGAGGCGCAGTGCTGTGTCCCACACTGTAGCCCAGGCCCCCTCATGCTGGCGGCCCCGCCTCCAAGAGCAGGAATTGCCAGCGTGTGCCACTACACCCGGCTCAGACTATGTCGTCAAGAAGTTTGACTGATGGGGCCGGTGAGATGGTTCAGTGGTCTAAAGCGCCTGCTTAGGAGGGCTCAGGCGACTGCGGGGACTGCAGTTCGATCCCTGGCACCACATGCTGCGCCAGCGCCACCACCAGGGCAGGCTGAGCCAGCCACAAAAATGAATAAATCAAAGAAACAAACAAACACAACAAGCAAACAAATAAATAAATAAAATAAAATTTAAAATATTAAAAAAAAAAGAAGTTTGACTGAAGTTTTTATTGATTGATTAATTGCATTATGGCTGGCTCAGCCTGCCCTGGGAGTGGGGCTGGCGCAGCATGTGGTGCCGGGGATTGAACCACGGTCCCTGCAGTTGCCTAAACTTGCCTAAGCTGGCGTTTTAGACCGCTGAGCCATCTTGCCAGCCCCCTTTCAAGGAAGTTTGTAGAGAAAATAATTTTTGGAAAAATATAGCGCCGTTTCCTCCCTGGCTCAGGGCAGGGCTCCCTCAGTGTTATGTGTAAGAGGTGCTCAGCCAGGCGCATGCCTGCACGTCCAGCACCCAGGAAGCTGAGGCAGGAGGATCACAAACTGCAGCCCGGCCTGGGGAAGCTGGTGAGATGGGGCTCAGCGTGGAGAGGCTGGGTTCACGCCCCGGGGCTACGCTCTGCGGTCCAGGTGCAACCAGTACCTCACCCCCCAGGCCTGACTTGCCACGTCCCATGAGCTTGCTCTTCTGTTCCTGCCGGGACCCAGAGCCCTGGGCCCATCCTCTTCTCCTGGCCCATGGTCACCAAAGTGGCCACCAGGAGTCCCTGAAGCCACCAACCCGCCACCTACCCTTAGAGGGTCTGAGAGACTGACCTTGGTCTCAGTGCTTGGACAAAGTTCTTTCTAGGGGCGGTGGTGCACACCTATAACTCGGGAGGCTGAAGCAGGAGGGTTGACAGCTTGGGCCCAGCCCGTGTGATTTTGTGCCTCAGTGAGAACTTGTGTAAACAAATAAGGCCTTGGGTTCCGCGTGTCATTCTACAAGAGGAAAAAGCAAGACAAAAATGATTTGTCATGTTGTGACAGAACAGCTGCCCCTGCCCCACTATCTTTAAAAATTTTTTTTATCCTTTCAGCAACTTTTGAGCTGTGACTGGTGGTGCACGCCTGTAATCCCGGCACTGGGGAGGCAGAGGCAGGAGGATCTTTGCAATTTGAGACCAGTCTGGGCTACAAAGTGAGCTCAAGGCCGCATAATGAGACCCTGTCTCAAGAAGACAAGACATAAAGAGAGAGAGAGAGAGACTTCCTGCAGGGTGTGGAGGCTCATGCACACCTGTAGCCCCAGCACTCAGGAGGCTGAAGCAGGACTGCCGCAAGTTCAAGGCCAGCCTGAGCTCCATAGTAAGACTCTGTCTAAAAACAAAAACGTAAGGGGCCAGGGAGGTAGCTCAGAAATAAGCGTTTGCCAGGCAAACGCAAGGACCTGAGTTCAGTCCTGGTTCTGCAAAAAATAGAAAAATAAAAAATAAATAAAAACAAAGACATTAAAAAAAAAGAAAGAAAAAAGAGAGCCCTGTTTGTAGCTTGGCACAGAGCCCTTTGTAAAGGCTCCCTGCAGCTCAGCGGGGTCCCATCATCAAGTCCTGCCTCACGCATTCAGGCGGAAGTGCTGCGATCTCCAGAGGGTGCAGCGTGAATCTTTGTTTGTCCTTTCGTGATGCAGGCGCAATGGCTAACATCAGGCAATCTCCATGGACCACGAGGAAGGAGCTGGTGAAACCGTAAGAAGAGCCGGGGCCGGGGCCAGGGCCAGGGCCGGGGCCGGGGCCAGGGAGATAGCTCCGTGGCACAAGTGCCTGCCTGCCAAGTGCAAGGTTGTGAGTTGGAACCCCGGACCCACAAAAAAAGAAGAGCCAGGTCCCTGATGCTGTGACACACTAGCTCTGGGAACTGAAAAGCCCACACAGCCTTCCGGCTTCAGCGACGGAAAGAAAAGCCATCACCTTTGGTCTGGACCGGCCGGGTCTGCAACCAAGCTCCTCCCCCCCGGAAGCCCTGCCCACTGTTTTCCCATCTTCCCCAGCACCTGGATGTTGCCCCTCCTCCCCAGTCTACCGCAGTCAGAGACCGCAATTGGTGACGTTTTGTACCAAACAGGTTGGTGTTCTTTTCCATTTTGCAGCACAAGGGATTGAACCCAGGGCCTTAGCACTGAGCCAAATTTTACTTTGTCCCAGGTTCTTGCTAAATTCATAAGGGCCGGTGAGATGGCAGTCTAAAGTGCTTCAGCAAGCTTAGGCAAGTATAAGGACTGCGGTTAGATCCCCAGCACCACATGTCACACCAGCACACACACCAAACAAACGCATGAGGCTGGGCTCAGATGTGATCCTCTTGCCTCAGCCTCCTGAGTGTTGGGCTAATAGGCATGGGCCCCCACACCGAGTTTTTTTTGTTTTTTTTTTTTTTTTTGCGGAACCAGGATTAACTCAGGACTTTGGGCTTGCCACACAAGCACTTATTCCACTGAGCTATCTCCCCAGCCCCTATATATCATTTTTTCCCTATATATGATTAATGTCAATAATAATCACAATCTGGGGCTGGGGAGATAAACTCGTGGCACAAGCACCTGCCTGGCAAGTGCAAGGTTGTGAGTCTGAACCCCAGTCCCACAAAAAATAAATTAAAATAAGATAATAATTACAATCTGACAAGTAAAGGCCAATGAAGAACATAGTAAAATCTTTTATTGAATTTCATATATATCATCAGGATAAAAATTAAAAAGCAATAGATCAGGGGGCTGAAGAGATAGCTCAGTAGAATAAGCGCTTGCCTGGCAAGCGCAAGGGCCTGAGTTCAATCCCCTAGATCAATGCGATACTTTTTAATTACATTAAGGCAGGTGTGATAGCACACATCTGTAATCCCAGCACTCAGGAGGCTGAGGCAGGAGGATTGCTGCAAGTTCTAGGCCAGCCAGGGCTATAAAGTGAGTTTAAGGCCAGCCTGAACTCAGCAGACTGAGCCTGTCTCAAAACCAAAAGGTCTATTCAATGGCATAAGGGCTCGCCTGGCAAGCATACGGTCATGGAGTTCAATTCCCAGTACCAAAAGAAGAAAGAAAGAATCTTAAAAACAAACAAAATACAGCCAGGCATGGTGGCGCATGCCTGTAATCCCAGCACTTGGGAGACTGAGGCAGGAAGATCAGTGTGAGTTCAAGACCAGCCTGGGCTACACAAGCGAGCTCAAGGCTGAACTGCATAGCAAGACCCTGTCTTAAAAAGACAAAAAAAAAAAAAAAAAAAAAAAAAAAAAAAAAAAAAAATTGGTAAAATAATTTTTTTTTTATTTTGATGTGGAAACTTTTCTCTCACACGAAGGAATAGACATCTAAACACTTAGAGAAAATCTTAAACATAAGAAAAAGTTTGGCAGAAACTCAGAAAAGAACCCATTTCTCAATAAATCCCAGAAATAACGCTACTGTCAGTGTCTCTTCGGGATTCATTCAGCAGCTTTCAAACAGCTTCCCAGATGAAAACTTTTAAGGACAGAAGGACTCCACGTGGTGACATTAAGGGATGCCACCAGTGTGTGATTCACACCCACTGTTTATGGATTTGTTTGCACAATGCAGTTCAGGCTGCCTGGAGCTTCCTAGGCAGCCCAGGCTGGTTTTGAACACAGCAGTCCTCCTGCCTCAGCCTCCTGAGTGCTGCGATTACAGATGTGCACCACCCTATCTGGCTCAGACCTGATATTTAAAGTGCAGGACAAGCAGGGCCAGCCAGTAGGCCTCCAAGGGCAGGAGCAGTCACAGTGCTGCCTAGGAGGCTGCAGAGGGTGAAGGGTTGGTAGGAGACATGTTAGTGGGACACCACATGCACATAGTGTTAAATTAAAAGGGGCCAGCAAGATGGTTCAGTGGTCTGAAGCGCCTGCTTGGGCAAGCTTAGGCAACCACAGGGACTGCGGTTAGATCCCCGGCACCACATGCTGTGCCAGCCCCACCCCCAGGGCAGGTTGAGCCGGCCATAACATAAACAAACAAACAAATAAAACAAAACTAAGGGAACATCTTAGTTCTTTTTTTTTGTTTGTTTGTGGGACCGGGTTCGAACTCACGAACTTGCACTTGTTAGGCAGGCACTTGTGCCATGGAGCTATCTCCCTGGCCCCAGCATCTTAGTTCTTTAAAAAATAAAAAGTAAAAATTAAATAAATAAATAAATAAATAAATAAAATTAAAAGTTCACAGCAGCCAAGGCTTTTGCTGAGGTCTTCTGGGCCTGCCTTGCCCTGCCCGGTGGGAATGGGAAGGCTGCTGTGCAGCTGGTCCTCGTTGTTTTCCAGCTTGACCCTGAGGACGCCCTGACTCAGGTGGTCTCAGAGGCCCACATCAGTGTGTGCTTGTCAGTTACAGCCAGCAGGCCCTCAGGACGTGTTTCTTGAATGAATATACATGCGAAGGACTCCAGGCAGGGCAGCTGCTGCAGTCTGCAGCACATCTGGAATCTGGAACTTGACAGGCATGCCACCGCACCCAAGGCCACTGCCAGCTCTTGCAGCCTTCGAGGTGGCCTGCATTCGAATACATCCCCCTCCTCCAGTCCTCTCATGCAGGGGCCTTTCCCTTTTTTTTTTTTTAATCTTTTTGAGACAGGGTCTCACTATGCTGTTCAGGCTGGCCTTGAACTCACTTTTGTAGCCCAGGCTGGTCTTGAACTCATACCAATCCTCCTGCCTCAGCTTCCCAAGTGCTGGGATCACAGGTGTGGGCCACCACGGCCGGCTCCTGCCGCACACATCTTAAATTGTATGTATGTATGTATGTATGTATGTATGTATGTATGTATGTATGTATGTATAGGCCGGCTCAACCTACCCTGGGAGTGGAGCTGGCGCAGCATGTGGTGCCAGGGATCGAACCACGGTCCCGGCGGTGCCTAAGCTTGCCTAAGCAGACGCTTTAGACCTCTGAGCCGTCTCACTGGCCTCTATAGCACACCTTATTTCATGCCTTCCTTCCTTGCTCTGGGGACAGGGTCTCACTTAGCCCAAGCTGGCCCCCTCTGATGCTCCTACCTCAAGCGCCCTAGTCCTGGGGCAGAGTGGGCCATCCCCGGGACCAAGTCAGCGCTGAGCCAGGTGCGGCAAGGCTGGGGGCGGTGGGAGGACCCCGGGAGAGCGACCTAGGCAGCGCTGTGTTCTGTCGCAGTGCTCCAGAGCGCCCTCTCCCCGTGACAGCGCCGGCACCTGACCGGTCCTGGCTCCGAGAGTCCCGGATGCACCGGCTCGGCCTCCCTGGGCGCGGGATCTCGCGCCACCTTGTGGTCTCATCCAGCATCGCTGCGCTGCGGGGAAAGCGAGGTGCTGGTGGGTCGGGTTAGCGGCTGACCAGGGCGGGACAGGAGCAGGGGGCCCTGCTGTGGTCCCAGGAGGACAGCCCAGGACCCACTCCGGAAGGGCCTCTGCGGCCCGGGGACCCGAGGAAGCGCTGGCAGGACACAGACAAACCTGATGACCAGGGACAGGTGGCCACAGCCCAGCTGTCACTCCCGCCCAGGTACCGGTCCCACATGTGACCGCGTGACCGCCCTGGTGGCGGTGCTCGGTGGGCCTGAGACATCTCGGGCCAGTGCCTTGATGAAGGCACCCAGGGCACAGGACCCGGGTCCCACAGAGCCCCGGGCCCCAGCACCTTCAGCAGCAGGCTGGGCTGCTCTCCCATGTGGTGGGCAGGCCTGGAAGGAGCTGGCCGCTCTTGGTCTGCAGCGCCGCCGTGGGTGACCTTCCTGGGTGACCTCCCTAGTGCGGACCCCGCCTTACTCCATGGCTCTGTGTGGCACAGGGAAACAGCCCTGGCCCGACTCATGAGACGCGCCAAGCTCTGGTCTCAGGACCAGAAGAACAGAGTCTAGGGCAAAGCAGGGGTCCTTGAAGTGGGTCGCTGTCTGGGGGAAATTATGTCTCTGGCCCCCGGGTTAGACGCAGTGGACCTGTGAGCTCCAAGCCCAGCCACTTCACTGCGGCCAGGTAACAGCACAGAGAGCAAAGGCGCTCCTGGAAGGAAGGAGTGGCACAGGGTCAGCAGGCCCTGGGCATCTTCTCGGTGCCCAGGACAGCGCCTTTATGCCACGATGCTGTTTGGGTTTGTTGGCCCCGACGAGGCCGTTCCCGCGCAGCGTTTGTCTGGGGCTGAGGCCCACAGGACTAACCTGGCTCTCCGTCTTGGGCCTCATTTCTGCTAGCTCGCCCACCACAGGCCTGCGTTGCCTAGCTTGCAGACCTCGTCCCAGCCTAACCGCCCATCGGTCTGCTCCTAACTCAGCTGCCTGCACTGTGCCTCGAGGCTGCGTGGCCCTGGGAGCTGAGAAGCACAGGCTTGAGGATTCGCAAAGGCAAAAAGACAAGGTAGGCAGGACGTAGATCAGTAAAAAAATCTTTTCGCTACAACACCAAAAATCAGCCAGCATCTTCAGGGCTGAGAATGCAGAGTACATGGCCCAGGCACCACAGGTCCTGGGCTGTCCTCCTCCTGCGGCTACAGTGGGGCCCTTCTTCTCTTTGGTGCTAAGAGCCCACCACCTCTGCCCAGGCTGGCCTCAGACTCAAGGTGATTTCCTGCCTCAGCCTCCCCAGTGCTGGAACAACAGGCGTGTGTTGCCATGCCTGGCCACAGTCCCTGTCAAGACTAGTTTCCCCCAGTGCTCACAGTGGGTGTGAATGGAAGCTGTCTGAATCAGACCCACGGGTGGCTTCCTGGAGGGCTGGACGCAGGGCGGCCACTTTTCCCAGTTGCCCTTTTCTCCCTTTGTAGCTTCTCTCTGTCCTGGCTTAGGCATGTGTGGTGGGGCACCTCTGCCTCCCAGTGCGCAGGAGGCTGAGACAGGAGGATTGCCATGAGTTTGAGGCCCACCTGGGCTACACAGCAAGACCTTCCCTCAGTAAACAAAACAAAATAAAACAAACAAAAAAGCCAGCGAGCCGACCACACTGGTTTGGGACCAATCCTCGCTACAGCATCAAGCAAGCTACCTGGGGCAAGGGCCAGTCTCTGAGGCTTCTTCTAATGCCACAGGCAGCCCAGTTGATGACTTTATCTTTTTTTTTTTTAACTTTATTTATTGTTGTTGTTGTTGTTGTTATTATTATTATTATTATTATTATTTTGCAGAACTGGGGTTCAAACTCACAACCTTGCACTTGCCAGGCAGGCACTTGTGCCATGGAGCTATCTCCACGGCACCCTGTTTATTTATTTTTGTCGTGGCTGGCTCAGCCTACCCTGGGGGTGGAGCTGGCGCAGCATGTGGTGCCGGAGATCGAACCGTGGTCCCTGCGGTTGCCTAAGCTTTGCTAAGCAGGCGCCTTAGACCGCTGAGCTATCATGCTGGCCCTGATGACTTCATTTTTGAGGATAATTTGCTCCTCCACAGACTCAGGAGCAGCGAGATGTGTTTGATGAGCCTTTCCAGTAGCCACTGCAGAAAAGCCGGGGAGGAGTCTCCAGCCTTTCCTGGCTGGAGAGCAGCAGCAGCTCAGATCCCCGGGGGTGAACCTGCCGCGCGCATGTCACAGCCAGCTGTTGGTTATCACGGCAAGCTCTCAAAGGTTCCCTGTCACTGACTTGAGTAGTTTAGGGCCCTCAGGAACACAGGTCTGGAAACGCCTCCTGTTCCCATCTCTACCGTAGAACTGGCGCGCGGAGGCCTTGCGCCAGCACTGCCCGAGATTCCTTGGTGAATCCTTTCTGGTCTTCTGCGGTGAAGACCATGTAGCTCATCCCCAGGGCGCCCCAGCTTGCAGTACTGGGTGTTTCCCACTAGGGGGAAGGTTCCACCGTGAAAGCCATCAGCGTCTTCCCAATTCCTGCTTCAGGAAGCAAAGACTTGCATGGATCCATCCAAATCATTCAAGAACTTCCCCAGATCCCTGTTCAATTTGTCTGAGCTCACGAAAGGGAAATACGAGTTCACGCGTGGAGCCAGACTGGGGCCCAAGGTCCTGCAAAGGCTATAACCCTGTGGGGTTTTGGTCAGGTCGGGAAGCCCTTGTAGAAGCTTTAACCCGGGTGCCTTTGGAACCTCAGCCTCAGCTCGTGGAGGGCAGCAGAGGAGCCTCAGCCTTGGAAACGCAGGGCGATGCCACAGGTTTGTTGGCCAGAGGGACCTGGTTTCCTTTGGTGACACCCAGTTTGTGAATGTAAGCCAGGATGTCTCATAGGGCAAAGAAAACCTTGAAGGTGGGGGGCCTCGGACCGCCTGCTTTCTGTCTTCGGGAAGAGAGCTGGCTGGAAGATCATATCCCCACCAATACTTCACCACAGACTCCATCTCTGTCCTTCCTGGGGGACTGGGGAGGCACAGAAAAGAATTAAGCAGTGCTTTAGGGTTTGAAGATCCAGAGACCATCAGCGTCTGCGGCTGCATCCTCAGGGAGGAGGGGTTTTGAGGATGGCAGGTGTCCCGCTCTGAGACGCACAAGGAGCAGGAGTCCTTTCCAGTCCCATGGTTTCCACGCCTGGATGATCTGGACGATCTGCCTTGACTGGTGCTCTCT